>WAAE01016186.1:0-41083 GCA_013400495.1 Nicator chloris
TATCTATATTATATAGATGTAACTAAATAGCATATGTATTTGTTTCAGTTACTCCACTTTACACTGAAGCAATCAAATGCAGAGTGTGATCCATGAACATCAATAGAAGTTGGTCTATAAATAGTTCACCTTAAGCAAGTGAAAGGTACTATAGGTAGTGACAGTCTCTCGCTCTGTTCAAATGATGGAAATCCCAGCTGGTAAATTTTTACATCTTACATACTCACTGTGTATATGTGTGTGCGTAAGTCACTCGTATGATACATGGTAAATAGACAATTTACATATTATTTCCTCTGCTTAGTGACCTACCTTGCCCCATTTGCTTTACAAAGAATTTGCATTGCTACCTTCGGTCACAGTGACATTAGACACCTCCAAAGGTCTGCAAGGGGAAGCGTGAATTACTCTCCTCATTATGTCTGAGGGTGTGACTGGGAGAAATTTGCTCTGCATTATACGTAATGCCAGATGATCAATAGTGTTCTCCAGCAAAGACACAGAATGGGAGTAAGAACCAAAGCGTCCAGCTCTGTTCCCAGCTCAAAGCACTTGGGAGCTGTGAATCTGCTCTCCTCACTTCTCCTCCAACAACATCACAAGGCTGACCTTTCGTATATCAAGTTGTTAATCACTGAATTGTTTAAGTTACAAAAGACCTTTAAGATCTTCAAGTCCTGCCATTAACTCAGCACTGCCAAGTCCACCACTAAACCATGTCCCTTGGAGCCACATCTACACCTGCACATAACTTCACATCTTTTAAATACTTTTAGGGATGGTCCTCAGAGTAATCTGTTCCAGTGCATGACAACCCTTGTGGTGAAGATTTTTTCCCTAATATCCACTGGAAACTGTAATTCTGCTGACACACCTTCTTAGTCCTCCAGGAAATGAAAATTCAATAATTTCATGATGTCTTTTCTCAAGACAGAGTCCAACCATTGCATTACTTACCAGTCCCTCTGTGTTCACAAACAGCAGGTCCAGAGTGGCATATCCATGAGTTGCCTCCCTTACCAACTGTGTCAGGAAGTTCTCTTCCACACACCCTGGGAACTTCCTGGTCTGTTTGCTCTCTCCTATGTTGTATTTCCAGCAGACCTCTGGTAAGCTGAAGTTCTCCATAAGAACGAGGCCAGAGACTGTGAGGCTTCTCCCAGCTGCTCATGGAACATTTCATCTGCCTCTTCATTCTGGTTCGGTGGTCTATGGCAGAATCCCACCGAGGCATCTGCCTTGTGATCATCACCATGAAGCTCTAGACACTCAAACCAGTCCCTAACATACAGGGCAAACCCATCACTCTTCTTCCTTGCCTGTGCAGTCTGAAGAGTTTATAGCCATCCATTGCAGCACTCCAGTTGTGTGAGTCATCCCAAAGTGTTTCCATGATGGCAGCTGTGTCACAGATTTCCTGCTGCCCAATGGCTTCCAACTCCTCCTGTTTGTTGTCTGTGCTGAAGGCATTGGTATAGGTGCACCTGGGCTATCAAGCCCAACACCTTTTTTGGGGGAGAGGCCCTAATTTGTATGTGACTGTTCTCATTGGCTTCGGTGTTTTCTAACATTGATAACCCCGCATCTCAGTATGTATTTAAGAAATGAAAGCCTGATCTTGGTTGACTTCAGGGTTTTTTTGAGCCTTGCATTTTTTGTCTTTCCTGCCTGACCATGAGGTCTAGAAACTTTCTCTTAAAAAAAAAAAAAAATTCTTATTTAGTCACAGGATGCTGGGAGCTGGAGTTTGTGGGAAAATACGTACACTGGTGATGTAATCAGAAAACTCAACAGAGCTTCCAGCAGTATAGCATTTCTATCAGCTTTCCTCAGCTCTGGGCATGAATATTCAACTGCTCTGAGCCTGAAACCACAGGCCTGGCCTGGGGTTTTCTTCAGCTGTCTGCAGCACAAGGGCTGGTGCCCAGGGATCAGCCTCCCTCTCTAACTTGCAGTTGCAATTCGGGAAAGCATGGGCAGTTGGTTGGAACTCACCTGGAGAGAAAGACTTCACTGCTGTACCCTTTCCACATTAACTTGCACAGCTGCTGAGGGCCAGTGATAGTGTGGTGCACTGGTCAGAGGCATTACTCAATGGCAGGAGGTTGTATGCTATGAAACAAGAAGTTTTTAATTACAAATCTTGTTGTGAGTGAACCTTGACAGGCAGCTAAGCACCACAGAGCTGTTCATTCACTGCTTCCAAACCAAAGTCCCACCAGGAAGGAGGAGAGAGAAAAGGAAAAGCAAGAAAACTTGTGGGTAAAGATAAAAAACCCAAACTCCAAACAAGCAAAAAATAAAAAGAATAAATAGAAGAAGAAAGCAAACAAAACAAGTGATACAAAATGCCTAGAAAACTCCTGAGTAAAACACAAGTAACCTCTGTAAACCTCATGGAATCTGCCTGGTTATGTCCCCTCCCAACTTATTGTGCAGCCCCAATCTGTTCACAAAGGGTGGGGAGCAGAGTCAGAAACAGAGAAGGCTCTGTTCAGCAACAAGGAAAACACTGATCTGTTACTGGCAATGTTTTGATCATAAATCGAAATCAGAACACCATACAAACTCCTGTGAAGAAAATTGACTCCAACCTAGTTAGGACCACTATAACCCCTGTCTTTGAAAAGAAGATTAATCTAGGGCTGCTGTTAGAAAATGCTGGTAATGATTTCAATAGAATTTAGTACCTACTCCTTATTCTTTTTCATTTGTATAGCTCCTCTGAGCTGCAGGAAAGGATTTGAATAAAAGAAAAGACAAAGTAAACCCTCATCCTCCTGGGACAAAATGTTCCTGCTGGTTTCCTACAATGTTACTTCAAAGCAAGAATATTGGGAACAGCTACAGCACTGAGTATGATGAACCATGGGTGTACTTAATGTTATTCAACAGAAAATGTGTCAAGATAAAGTAATCCAGGAATATCAGTCACTGCTGTGCTGGGAATGATGAGTCAGACGGGTGCTCAGTGCAATACATCACTCTCTGAACACTTGCAGGGAGGCTGAAGAAGCGCACTTGTCACTCCTTGCTCTGCTTGCAGCCATGATTAAACACGAGCTGGTACTGTGGTTTTTGGTGCCATTGAGTCATATTTCCATGGAAATCCAGAGTCTTTGGCAGCAATGCTTGAATTTGGAGGAACACCTGTGTTTCCCATTACTTGCCAGGGTAAGCATTGCATTTGCAGAGTCTTATCTTGCTCCTGACTCAAGACAAGGCTGCCTCATTTGGGAGCAGGTGGGCTCTTTGTTGGTCCTATTTTAGTTGTGTGGGGTCTTCTTCAGCAAATCAATTCACAGGATCATTTTTAAGCTGTTATTTAAAATTCTAAAGGACAGAGGTGGGGTGGATGAGATATGTGAACAGTATTTTGGATTTTATAGATGTGTGCTGACCACATGTGCGTGTGTAGCATATGTATTGCATGATGTGAGGGCAATACTCACCATGGACCTTACACAAACCGATGACCCGTGATCACAGAATCACAGAATATGCCAAGCTGGAAGGGACACACAAGGATCACTGAGTCCCACTCCTGGCCCAACACAGGGCTAACAAGAGTCACACCCTGTGCCTGAGAGCATTGTCCAAATGCTTCTTGAACTGTCAGGCTTGGTGCTGTCATCACTTCCCTGGGGAGCCTGGGTGCCCAAACAGCCTCTGGGTGAAGAAACTTTTTCTGGTATTCAACCCAAACCTCCCCTGGCACAACTTCAGGCCATGCCCAGTCACAAGACTCACCCCTCCAGGTTTCATTTATGACAGTGATGTCAAATTGCTGGGACTGGGATAAAACCTCCAGCTCCTCTTGTTTGTTCCTTGCACTGCCCCATTAGTGTAGAAATATTTCAGGTGTGGTACTTTGTAGCCAAGACCTCTTAGAGCAGATTAAGGGATCCCATTAGTGGTCATTTCCTCAAATTCTGGTACACCATCCCAGCAGTCACTATGGCAAGCCTGCTATTATCCCTTTCCCTCTTCCAAGCTAGTTTAAAGCTCTGTCAATGAGACCTGTTAGCCCCTGTGCTGGACCTTTGTGTTGACTGAGAAGGCAAACCCCATCAGGTGTCAGTAGACCAGGTGTTGAGTAGATCCTCATGGTCGACAACCCCCAAATTTTTCCACCGTCACCAATCTTGAAGCCATGCATTGACTTGATGGATCTGCCTACTTCTATAAATAGGGGTTTTTGTTACCAGAAGAATCGAGGAAATCACTATGTGTGCTCCTGATCCCTCTACTGATCATCCCAGGGCCCTGAAGTCTCTTTTGATTGCCCCTGGACTTCACTTTATTGTTTCATTGCTGCCAGTTTGAGCAACCAATAGCAGATAGTAACCAGAGAGCCTTATTAGTCTGGAGAGTTTTCCAGTGTGTCCTTTATCCGTGCCCCTGGGAGACAGAAGACTTCTCTGTGAGTGGGGTCCATTCTGTGTATTGGATCCTCTGTTCCCCTTAGAAGGGAGTCTCCTACTACAACCACCCTTCTTTTCCTCTTAACAAAGGAGGTTTTGATGTGAGGTACAGGTGGTGTTGCTTTAGGGGGCTCCACTATCCCAGAAGGACCTTCACCCATCCCATCAGTTGTCTGGCCTTCTGGTTCCAGAGCCTCACACCTGCTGCAGAAGGTACCCAGTCCTCCTTGGCAGAGTCTGAGAACGAGGAGGAGGAACTTCTTCCTGGTATGTGCAGTGACCTGCTTCCAGCCTTGGCTAACAGCCCTTTGACTAATTACCCTGCAGGGTTCTGAGTCCATGATGAAGATGCTGCAGACATTTTTCTGCGTGGCATTTTTTGAATCTCACCCTTTTTGATAACAATAAGCATAGATAAAAATAGCAATTATACCACAGAGAAGTCTGTGTTTTAGATCATGTCCTCAAAAGGAGCAAACCCAATTGAGGAGGCTGAATTCCCTGTAAGTGTCAGGAGGCTGCACTGACTGCATTTACACACAGCTGTGCTCTGCCCCATTCTTTATAGACTACAAACTCACAGCTAGGGTCACCAGAAACGGTCTCTTCAAGCATCTTCTTCTCATAACAAAGTAAGAGATCATATTTATTGCTTTTCTTGGAGGAAAAGTGTTTCTCTTATATATACAGTAGGAGATTGCTACACCTTTCCCTCTAAAGAGCATAGACAACTTTTATGGTACTAAAAAGTCTTTCCTTCGGTAAACAGCTCCAGAATTATTAAACGTTTCAAGGACTCTCATAGCAAGATTTCTCATACCATGCAGGTAGTACGGGAGGTGCCAGAAGGAGATGTTGTGAAAGTTGCAGAGAAGAATCAGTGTTTAGTACAGAAGGTAGAAAAAGACAGTGATGAGAATAAATGAAAATAAATTTGTCTCAACAAACATTTGTCAAGGAGCCTAATTTCTGTGGTATGGACCAAAATTGCTGCTGACATTTTCTGTAATGAAGTTTCTTCTGATTTGCTCAAAGTCTCCATCTGCACTCTGACTCATCCACTTTATTCCTGGACTGGGCATGTAAGACAGACCTCCACATCCACAGGACCCTGGCATCCTTCTGCAAAATGATCCACCTAGGAAAGGCTGAGGCAGATGGGTACATACAGACCTGGGGCTGTCCATTTGCCACAGTATAAAACAAGGCCTTGACTGGGGAAAATTAGCTTTGTATCCAGATCCTTCCTTCTGCCTTTTTTCTTTTCCTAATATGGAGTGTTCCTTAAGCTTTGTTCTGAATGCTTAGAAGAGTGGTTGTGTCTCTTTTTTTTTTTTTTTTTCTGGCTGGATTTATAGGCAATACAGGTTGGCATAGCTCTACTGAAATCAGAGGATCTATCCCAATTTCCACCAAATGATGCAGATCTGGGGTTTAAAATGCATATTCAGAATGAAGGAGTCCTGTAAAGAAAGCAGCTGTGGGTAATGAGGCAAGGATTTCATCTAGAGATTTCAGAAGTGTATTTATGAGACTTAGAGCCACATTTCTCACAGCCTGGGAAATAATATCTGTTCTGTTGCTTGTTTAATGAAATTATTCTCTGTTTCAGGAGAATTAGCAAGTCACAGTGCATTCAGAAACTGCTGCATTGGTGTTTTGTAATGCTGGGAAAGGTTAATACATTTGACACATTTAGTGGTCCAACATGTGTGTTGTGTTTGTCTTTGGAAAATACTCTATTACCTGTCCTTCTCTGCAGACAATCATTGGCCCGTCAGTGTGAATAATTTGTTTTGCTCTGGAAAATTTCAGCCCCTGCTAGGATTGACTAAGAGGAATTGTTGTTTCAGCAATGATCTCTGTTGATATGTTGTGTATTAAGCAATAAGCGGCTGTTGAAATTGATTAATCGTTGAAGTGGAGATGAGATTTTAAGGCAATTTCAAATTCTGTTCATTGCACTCATATTTTTTTATTAAATATCCCCTTGTTGTGCTGTTATGTACAAGATGAATAGAACTTTTTTTTATAAGGCTTCTCAGTGTCATACATTACCTTCTAAACATTTAGGATATTTGAAAATCCCAGATATCAGCAGCTCTATTTCTAAGCCTTCACCAAGAAAGGAGAAAAGGATAACCTTGTCCTTTAAAACATATTTGTCTGTGGTCTCTTGTGTGACAGCAGACTCTTTTTTCCACTTTGATATATATGGGACAAGGAGAATTGCCAGAGAAGGGCCGACCCAAGGTTGATGAAGGCCAGTCTTCTGCAGCTGGCAGCAGACAGCACCAGCTGCTTCAAAAGGACAGACAAGAAGTTTTCACAGCTAGTGGCAATTTGAAAATTAACCTTTGAGAAATTTTCTCCCAGCTTCCATGGGTGGAAAATTCATTTACGCCTGGAGGCAAGAAGGTTTGCAGGTCTTGCTTTTCTTTTTTTCCCCTTTTTTTCCCTTTTTCTTTAGGGTTTGCTACTATAGTTCTGTCCATTCTTGATACTTGTATAAAATCTTGGATCTTTTTGACTGCTGTGAAGCTCTTGGCCATGATGGTATACTGTGCCAAAGACAGATGAATTGAAATTGGTGTGAGACACTTGTGTCCTTGTATCAGTACAAAATCTGTCACCTTCCAGTCTCAGCAAGTCTATCGTGTTTGTAACAGTTTGTGTTATCTGTGCCTGGTTAGTTGCAAGTTTTAGGCCACAGTGGTTGTTGTTTACTTACTGTTATCTCTGTCCCCTTTTTAGCTCTCGGGTCCTTTGAGTGCAAGTTCTTCAAAGCAGGTGAGTCTTTACAGAGCTTTTATACAGCACTCAGTTCACTGTGAACATCAGCTATTTGCAAAAGAAAGACGTGTCAAAGTCTGGGGGAACTGAACACTATTAGCATATTCTGACTCTTATTTGACTAAATGTGAATAGAAAACAAAAAAATACCCAAGCAAAGCCAGCACCTCTGCGAATGAAATGTATTAACAATGTCACTTGCTTACAGCGGATACCAAGGTACAAGGTCTTCTGATCCACCAAAAACTTGAGGTGCCCGGAGGAGTTGTGAGGCTGGAGTGTTTTGATGGCCATTTGTCTTGTTTCAGGCCTCTCCTTCCCACTTTGCTGGGGTTTCTTATCCGTAATATGAATGATCATGAAAATGATGGCATATTTAACTCTATGGGAGTGTTTTATGCTGCCAGAGTCCTTCCACTGAGTCTCCTGGAGCTGCTCCTGTTTGCACTATGCAAGGTGAGAATGGGGCACAGAAGTGCTGTGTTGGCTGGGCAACATGAGCTACTTCCCTGCTGCTCCTTATGTCTGAACTGTCCAAATTTAAAGACTGTAAGGACACTTATACTTGACCTTAATTTATATTTTCACTCAGAGCCTTTCTGAAGAATTTGACTTAAAGGGAACAGGTTTCATGTTAAGACAAAACTGAGTCTGTCTTTATTATGTTTTTGTAGGAGATGAAGTAATTTTTCAGCAGAGACCACATAGGAAAGTGTGGATTTTTTTTTCTTTTTAACTCCTGATCAGCAGGACTGGAGTTGGAAAGGTCTACTGAGAGAGATTGAAAAGTTCAAGTTCAACTTTAAGTGAAGGATTTTACTCTTCTAGTTTGCCACTTCTCTTTGTGAAGAGCTACATTTGATTGTTGCATGGTGCTTTCTTCAGAAGGTGTTTTATGGGAATTCTTGAGTGGATGGAGCAAGCTATGGGTGATAAAGGCCAACCCTTAAATCTGATGGAAACCTAAATTCATATAGTGTGGCCATTACAAAGTCAATGCTCAACTCTTTATGCATCCGAAAAATTATCTGACTGCCTCTACAGTTCAGGCAGGAACCTGGATCATAAAGCAACTTCTTTTTATGCAGAGACCCCTCATAGCAACTTTTATAGCACAGCTTGTCACTATGTTTAGTTTTGCTGCCATCCTAATTCTTGTGTGAATGTGGCTTGCACAATAAATAAGTATAATGTCTGCTTTGTTTGTGGAGGGGAGGGATCTGGGTCTCATCATACTTGTGAATTTGTGTGTGAGTTTATACAGTCACATCAGGCAAATCATGTTCTAGCTGATCTTTAAAGCCGGATCTCAGGCTATATTAAAATTCAAGGTAAATCAATGCTAGCCTTTTCACTACAAGTAATCCAATGTGATGGGAAGTAGGGGCACAGTCCTGTAGAAATGGAGTAACTGAGATTGTTTCCATGCATTGTTGGCAGCGTGGCAGTGATTTATACCAGCTGAAATCAGACTGGGTGACACACCTGACAGAAACATGCCATTTCTGGTTTCAAAAAGTGATGAAGTTTTTTTGTGTTTGTACCATACTTTCCTGCTTTCTGAGTGCTACTTTGTCAAATAATAGCCATTTCAGTGCTGGTTTATCAAGTCTTCACGGATTTGTGCTAATCAGTATTTGTCAGAAAGCAACATATTTCTTTTCAGCCCAGGAAAATGATTCAATTGGAAAAAAAAAATCATTCCATTGCCACAGTTTATCTGCATGATATGTATCATCAGTGCATAGCAGTGGTATCTCAGGAGACCTCAAATGCAGAACCTGAGCTAGGAAGAAAATATGAGAGCTAATTTTTCTTCTGAGTTACTCTTAGTTTTTTTCTTATTTCCATTCTCTGATGAGGGCAGTAGCCTTTCTCTCTACATGCCTGTGGGTTTTATGCGTGCTGGTCTCGGTGGAGGTTCCTCTGCTACAAGCACTTTCTGTTCAGGCAGAGGCTTGTGCAAATCTTGGGCACCAGTCATCCCTTCCAGCTCTTCACCAAAATAGGAATTACAGATGGCAGCACAAGGAAGCACAGGTGGGGCCAGCACTCACAAAGAGAGGGGAAATATTTTGCTGGATATCATTAACATTTTCAACTTTTTGTATGATGATAAAGTTCTGCCCTCCAAATCTGCCCTTGAATGATTCCAGAAAGAGGTGCAACTTCAGATGAATCAGATGATGTCATAAGAACCATTAAATTTCACAGAAAAGATCTGCTTCATATTCCAGATTTTTCTAAGCCTGGAGGAACCAAAAAGATGCAAGTAGTGCTTTCAGGGAGGGGAAATGTTGTAGCAGTATTGATTAGGAAAATTTCTATATCCCAGGCCTATTTAATTTCTCTTTGGCTGCTCTGTCTTATACTGTTAGGTCCTGCCTAGTGCTTTATCAGTTTCCTTGGCAGAGGTCTCTCATTTAGGGTTATCTGACTCTGCTTCATTTTTATGCCCATATCGTGGGTTTATTGGATTGGAAAGTTGACTACAAGCCATCCAGGGAGGCTGTCAGCAGTAGAATATCACATTATTGAAGTGAACAGAAATTCAGCTCCTGTACATTTCAATGCTATTTGCTGAACTAAACAGAAACATCCCGAGATATTTCCCAGAAGGCAACAATTTGTCACTCGGATATGGTCATGCTATCAACAGGCAACTGGCCACAGCTAAAATAATGCTCTCAGCATCGTACAAACTCACATAAAACATGAGTTAAGGATGTGTGAAGCAGCTGGAATATGGCATGGCTCAATGTAGTTTATACCCTAGGTCCAAAGCTGGCTCTGCTCATGAAAGGGAACATCAGTGCAAACATTATGGACAGATTTTGGGGATCTTGGATTAACCACAGGCTAAAGGTGTAACTAACAACAATTAGCCCCAAACTGCACTCTAAAGGCTTATCCCATTTTTAAATTCTCCATGGGACTTATACTCCAAAAAGTCATTGCATCATAACTAAAAATGTTTATGTTTAATCTTGGTTTTTGACTACACATCTGAGCTGAACAAAGAGCTATAAAGCTTAACTGAAGCAGCCCTCCCTCTTTCAGAATCATTGCTCAATTTGAATATCACATATTGGTGCAAAATTTCCTAATTTCATGACTGGAGGAAAATCTGTCTCTCTTTTTAAAGAGATGGAGCCACCTGCTAACCAGAGAGCAGCACAATATATTAAATTGACATTGATTTTGCAGACAGTATTGCCTTCAAGTAGTTAAAACAAACAGTCACGTTTTTATCATGAGAATAAGCTGGTGCTGTACATGACATTAAATAACACTTCCTGGATGGAACAGTTAGAGAGGTGGAGAAACTAATAACAATTTAAGTTCTTTGTTTGGCGGAAAATCAGTTTATTGTATTGACAGACACATAAAGAAACAGGCTGCAGGGTGGTGAAAATGTAGGCAGGTTGAGTGATATTAGAATATATAACTAGGAATAATGGGATAAGTTAAACAGAGATACCCTCATAACACGAACGTCTTGCACTGCAAAATAGTCTCCCCTAGGATAAGAAGGAACAGTTAGCTTATTAAATGAATCATTTAATGTGATCAGAAAAAAAGTTGGAAAATATGCTGTAGGGAACAATCCTGGAGACAGACTACTAGAAATTACTACTCTTCATTGCCTGTGATTATCAGCAGTCACATTTTTTTCCTCAAAATGTGGAAGCGAGGTAAATGAAGGTTATGCCTTTCAATGCTCAGTTGCACAAGCTGAAAAAAATGAGGGTTGCTTTCTTAATGACATACTTCAGTGAAGAGCACTGACCTTTTCTTTAAAAAGGTGAACAGGAGACACACTTATAAACTGAAAAGAGAAGGAATTGCCAGCATGTGAGTTCATGCTCAGGTAGGAAGATCGAACACTGAATTCCAGTGCAATGACAGGAAGATCCCACAGACACCTCCAGGAGTAATGCATGGTTAATCAAGGGGAAACAATTTTTTTTCTTATACAAGCACTTGGAATTTCTAATTAATTTGTGCAATATTTATTAAAATAATGGCTAAGGAGTTTTGTCATCCTCTTTATTCTCTTCGTACTCTCAAATATTCAGAGGCAACTACTTTTTTTGGATGGTTTGGGTTTCTGTTAAATGTTACAAATGTCTGATGATGAAGAGTCATTTGTGCATGCAAACAGAATAAATTACACTTCTACCCACCTGACAGAGTCTGTTATGCTGCTAGAATGGTCTACATAGTGGAAACATACTTGATACTTCAGGTTTTTAGTGATTTAAATGCCCGAGGATATTTCTACTCCTGAAATAAGTGAAATAGTTATTAACTTCAGTTGGCACAGCTTTAGACCTTAAGTCAGGAGAAAGAAACTTAATGCTTCTCCTTTCCCCATCACTTTGCGAGAGACTTCAAATTGCTTTGCTGAAAATTTCCTATTGCTACTGACTCTTATAGATTAAACTCAACAGGGAAAAAAAAAAAAAAAAGGAGCGAGATATGACCTGAGCAGAAATCCCCTTACCCACCTGGAAATTAAGACAGTTTTTCACTTTTCAGAGCTGTCTTACAATCCTTACCCTGTGGTTGCTCAGTGCACTGTCATACAGTAACAGGGAAAGTGATCTGAGTGCTGTAGGAGCTCTGATCCAGAGGGTGAAACGGGCCCACGGGACTCCTGAGGAAAGCAAATTCTGCTTAGTATCCACTCACTCCCACTTTGCACTTAGTCAGAAAGAGTGCCTGGCTGTGCGAATTCAGATTTGGTAACTCAGTGACCAGTAACAGCAATAAAGTGTTTCCTCATTGATTTTGGCTTTGGGAACAGATAAGCAGTGCCAGACACAGCAGTCAGGTGCTTTTTCTTGTCTGTTAGACACTGAAAGACAAAGATTTAGTGTGTGCATGGAAGTTTATGTATGAATGCCCACATATGCACAAATACATACAATTACAGTCTATTTTCTTGCATACCTAAAGCTTATGAAATAGAAGGCAGATGTCACAGGCAGATCAAATATTTAACTAGCAAAGCTTTAGCAATGTCCATTATCTCTGGATAAAGAAGATGATTGAGATTTAATGCTCCTCTTTTTCTAAGCCTGTGTGAATGGTGGAGGACAATACTGTTCAAATTACTGAAGAGACATCCTGCTCTAGTGCAGGTGTGAGTATTTGTAAGAGAAATGGGTAGTCAAGTAGGGACTGTTTGACAGGGTTGAACATCCTGTTTTTGTGCCAGTCAGTGCTCTGCTGCATGACTCTATCCACTAGCTCGCAATGTTTTTGGAGCCAAAGTTAATCCCTTTTGGTATGTCAGATTTCCCATCTGGGCACCTCACTCAGGGCCTCTCCCTGCTGCTGGGCTGCCAACAGCAAATGGCATAAACTGAAACATTACTCAGACATGTTGGGAGATTAAATTCCTCTTACACTGCTAATCCTCTAGGCATGGCCAAGTGCTATTGCCTTACCTTGCCACCCATAAAATTGTGCATGCGATTGAGAGGCACCAGATGTGTGAGGAAGCTGGGCAATGTTGGCCTTTTTCCCTCCCTCCTCCCCAGCTCTCTGATAACAATGTCCACAACCCTTCCCTCTGCTCCCAAAGCAAAATGCTCATGTCATTATCCCTGCAGCTCAACCACCCCTGGTTCCCACACCTAACCTAACCTACTAACCCTTATTTTACTGGGTGTGCAGATGCAGTCTGGCTAACTCTTACCCTGTATGGTCTGAAAAACGTGTGCAGCCAACAAGGAAGGCCTGACATGCAGCCTTGGACATGAAGCAAGTTGCTATTTATAAGTTTCTCCTTTGTGGGTATGTATTTCTATTCAGAAGCAGTTTGGCAATGTCCAGATGGTCTTTCTAAAACACTCATAGCTCAAAAGGAATCCAAACACTCGGCTGTGGGCATAATACTTGTGAGCTGCATGCAATTTCTCTCTTCATATGGTTTGATTTGGTCACCACTGTTAGATCACAAAGGATCCTGAAGCATTTCAGATGTCATTTATGTCCCCCAAACTTGTTATTCTTATGATAGTCTCCCTTGCATGTCACAAATCCAACTAAAAAATAATCTTTCCTTCCATTTAAGATGTACTTTGTTTCTCCTTTAAAGCAGTATGGGAAAAATGCTCACATGCTGTCAGTAAAAGCTGTATGTAAGAAGCCACAAGGTTTTCTTTCTATTATTTTCATGTTTGGTTAAAGGTGAGCTGAATTGTCTTTTATTTATGAACACTAATTGACCAACTGATTGCCCAAGTTTTATTCAGAATTTTATCTGCACATTTGTTATCTCTGATCATAATTACATTTTGTCTCTTCAAGAAATTAAGGACTAATCCTGCCTCAGTTTAAAAAAAAATTATAAACCCATAACAATTGCAGTCCTGCATATACCTGTTTGAATACTATTGTAATTCTGCAAGGGATACCTGGAAACAGGATAGATGATCTTTGTGGATAAAGCATAATGATGCTGCAAGTGAAACTTGATATCCAGAGTCCTCAGTCAGTCCTTTCAGTTTGAATGGGAAATAATCAGGCTGTGAGACTCATCTTGGGGACAGATTGCAGGACTGTTTTGAACAGAAAGATCTCTCTGGATTAAAAGAGGCCAGAGATTTGGTCTTTGCACAGACTCTCCTGCATTCCAATTTTTCGTGTGGCCATTTTTCTTCTGCTTTACTTTGATCATTCTGATTAATCATCCTCAGTGTGAGAATCTCACCATAGTGAACTAATGGCTTTTCAAGTCCTGATATCCTGGTACATGGTCAGAGCCCCAGAGGGAGGGGAATCACCCCCTTAAAAAGGAGCTGTCTTGTCCCACCATGGGTGACAGCAGCCACAACACAAACTGCAGCTAAAGCACCCCTGCCTCCCATTCTCCCCATGCAGCTCTGGCACCTGGTACCCAGCAGGAGCTGTGCTGGGAGCTTGGGCACCCTGCAGGGACAGGGCATGTGGGGCTCAGGACTGCAGGGGGGCAGAGGGGATGGGGAGCTGCAGTGCAAATCTCCTCGTTTTCTCATTCCTTGGCCCCAAAAGTTTGTATCTGTCCACATTTGACACTGGAGAGGAGAATGGGGGGAATACTCTCTGATTGCTTCAATTTCTACTTCATGCAGGTCCTATTACATCAGTTTGTGTTGTTTTATGAAATTATCAGGTTCTTTCCTTAAAACCATTTGCAGTTTTTGATTCATTTCAGTCACCAACAGCTGGTAAGAAAGTGATTTCTTGCTGTATTTCAACTAAATATTTGGATGGTTTAGCTTTTCATTAGAGGTTCATTTTTAAACTTAGTTATTATGAGTTGTTAAAAAGAAGAAAATCAGTTTAGCTGTTTCCAGGAAAAAGTATTTATATCAGGGGAAGGCATGAGCAGAGTATATGTGTTTGCTAAAAAGCTGCTTTGCATCAGACCCCAGGTATATTATGCCAGCACAATGCTAGAGCCCAGGAAGAGTTTGCAAACCTGTTTATTTCTGTATGAAGCTGTTATCTTTCATAGCACAAGGAAAACAGCAGCCTTGAAAAGAATTTTGTGCTGGATAAACATGAGAGGGTTCTCTGCCAGCCTCCCACTGAGGGTACGGAGCAGTGGCTGTGACAGGGGGTTTGAGGGATGGTGCCAGAGACCTTTCTGAGACAAACAGCTGTGACTGCTGCCTGAGATAGTGAAGGATGAGGCTGCATGGCCCAGCTTGCCCTGTGATGTCCCCTGCTATTGCAGGACTGCCACCACCCCTCAAGGCTGGCTGCTGTGGCAGCGAGGCAGAGCTGTTCTGAGCTGCTCAGGCAGGTATGTAAAACAAGAATTAAATAACATGAGCTTTCCTCATTTTAACAAAATGAGAATACCAGAGATATGGGTATGAATTTCCTTTAACAAAAGGGTAACATGTAGGGGTTTGCCTGATAAAACCCTTTGCCTCTTTGCTTTTCCCAAGGCTATTCCTGCAATCACAATAGGGTTTTTCTACCAGAACCAGTGAGCAAATCTCCTCATACCCTATTTTCCAGTGAGGAGGCAGGCATGAGCTGGTCCTGCTGGGTGTGTCTGGGTTGTGGCTGTTTCACTGGCCCCACAGCAATAGTGAGGGTGGGTGACAACCTTGCTGCACTGCAGCTTTGAACCTCGTGCAGAACATGGCTAAAGGGCCCAAAGAGAGTGAGTAGGGCAGTGTGTGACATTTGGGGTCCTGGTGTGGGAGAGGCAACACTGCTGAGGAGGGTGAGGTGGGACCTGGAAACAGGGGCACTTCTGCCCCTCGCCATCCAGGGGGCTTGGCTGCTCTGGGGAGTTACTCGTGGTTTCTTTTACACACGAGACAGGCTGTTTGCTGTGAGATCCCCTTCCCACCCAGGGCAAGGCTGCACGCCACTCCAAAGGCTGCTTCACCACAGCCTGGTCCATCTCATCCCTGCTGAGGATTACAGACGAATCCCCAGCAGTTCCATGCTATAGGAGATTGTGTCCTCTGCTGCAGAGGGAGTCACAGGGTTCAGTATCTCTCCAGTGAAGGTGCCATGATAACAAATCTGGATGCTTTGTCCCCTCTAGTGATGGTCTGTCCATTTGGACAGTGACACAACAGGTTATGCTGGTGGGGCCTCTAGGTTGAAAAGTCAGGCTGTAGCCTGCTAAACAAGCATTGCCATCATCCTCATTGAGAGGAAAAGGTGATACATCCTTCTTTTAGCAATGGCCAAAGTTAGGATGTGGGCCAATTTTTATCATTTTTGTTTGATTTTGTTTTCCGTTTTCTAATTTCATTTTCCACCGTGAAACAGCACATGGTTCCCAGAGACAGAAATTCTGCCACCTTGAATATTTAATTTGAAATATTAAAATAATAATCTGTTTTAGCCCCTTTAGACCTCAGGCAAAAATTTGGTGCCCAACTAATTAGCTTACTGAGAGATGTTAATAATTAAGCTAATAATTACTACACCTTTGCAATGGACCTTGAGGTAAATTTAATGCAGGCAATTTGAAGTTAAAAAATAATTATTTCTGGAATCTTTTTTATTAGAATAGAATTATTTTTATTTTCATATTCTTTCCCTATTTCAGATGATGAATATGAACCAAAACACATGAAAGTTCCATAACGATTGATCAGAAGGGAAAAGGAAAAATGGTCATGCTTCAGCGTGGCTGTCAGAGAAGTTTGAGAAAAGGACTTTGTTGCCTGGTGCAGATCTTTTTTGAGTAATACTGCTCTTTCTGTTATTGAGAAAAAAGCTCATCCAACTTCCCTTTGTCCTCTTCTTTCCCAAAGCAGTGTTTAGCCAAGGGTGGCCAGCATGTTTGGGATGTGAAGAATTGGCAAAATAAACTACAAAAATGAATTCTGTTCCAAGTATAGAAAAAACCCAAAACTTCAATCAAAAAACAAGTGAAAACCAAACTTCTACGAAAAAAAAAAAAAAAAGTAGTTTTGCTTTTCATCATCACTTTCTCCATTCAGAGCCACACTTTTAGTGGACTTCTTTCCAGCAGAAGGGATGGTGCAACCTTGGAACAACTAATTTTTGCAGATGGGGACATAGGGACAGAGTCATTAAATTGCTTCCCTAAGTCTTGAGTGACCCATTCTGTGTGGATGGCAGAGCTGGGCACCAAGTGAACACGGTTTTCGAGAGTTCATGTCTCACCCCTCCCAGCAACTCCAAGCAAAACACAGAAGTAAAAGGCTTTTTTTCTGTTTTGGAGCTGAGGGACCTTCCTTCTGATCCCAGCACTCTGAGGTTACTGCACAGATGTGATTCATGCAGTAATTAAATCTGCAGAGTATAGCTAGGCACCCAAATGCCTCTTAAAATGGTATTTAAAAGATGAATCCTTGAGGCCCTACATTCCAAGGCACTGACTCCCACTGGTCCCCACCGAGGCCAGTAGAGCCGTTGGTGCTTAAGCCACAGCATGGCCTTGAGCCAGAGTTGAGTGCCATGATCCCAGAATGAGCTCTTCCAATGTGCAGCAATGTATTTCATGCTCACTTGTGAGACTTTGAAGCAGGAAGACAGCATGAGACAGTCTATCCCCTTGCTGAAGAGCACCCTGAAAATTATTGCATTGGGTAGGTATAGCAAGACTGACAAAGGAAATGTTATTTTCTTAGGCCTGCCAGTGCCAGCTCCCTGATAACTTGCTGTATTTGATCTGGCATTGGCCTGGTGTGACTCATTCCCTGTGGCCCCAGAAAATGTGCTCTCTCTCAGCATTTTAGAGGATCTATTGCTCAGTGTTGGGAAACAGAAGAAAATTCCTTCCAAATGTGTTCCACCAAAATGGTGGGCTAAATTTTTGTAAGATACCAAGCCTGTTAGGAAAAGAGGCAAAAGGTACACCTGTATGACCACAAGAGAAGAGAAATTTCATTTGCAGGCAAAGCCTGCAAGATGGTGAAAACATGTTGTATTTTAAAAGCAACATTTTTCTATATATTCCAGAGAGAAAGGGATTTTATGCTGGCTCTTTAGCACCCTGACTTGCTCTCCACCTATTTCCTGCAAAGAACTAAGTGGAAAATTTGCTCTTGCCTTTAAAACCAGGACTGTGCATGCTATGGTGACACTATTACCTATATTTTGTAACTCTATACTGTACCCATGCAAGTCCTGACATCCTGTGACAGGAGCTGGGTGGTGTGTGGACAGCTGCTGAATTTACAGCTGCTGTAAAAAAGGATCCACCTACATTGGGGGAGCTGAGTTCCCAAACACCATTTGCATCTGGTCTTCATGGATCAGATTTGGCCAAGCTAGCAGAGAAAACATATGAAAGACAAACTGGCCTAATGAATTCTCCCTTATTAAAAAAAGAGATGGTTATATTTTAATGTAAAAAATGTGCATTATTTAAGCTGAACTAGACAAATGGCTCTACTTTAGATTTGCAGTAGAGTGTGACAAAGTAGAATTATAACTACCTTTTTACTTCTCTTTGGGCCTGGATGGTCCTGAGTGTTCAGACCTGTTCAGCAAAGACTCAGTGTGAACATTACTTTGTCCATATACCTGGGGAGAAGGGAGGAGATGATGGAGCTATTTGGGCCAAATATACTCACTAAGTTCTTTTTTTGTTTTTGGATGTTGCTGATTTGGATACAAATCAGGACAGGGATGGGACAACTCAGCAGGTTTAAACAGCCCATGACGCTGCAGTGGGGCATGCTGTCTTACAGCATCCCCAGCCATCATTTGTGTCCCCAGCATTTTCCCATGCCACCACAAGCACATCCTGTGCTTCCATTCTTCCATTCATTCCAGTTCCTTCAAGGAATTGCCTTTCCCAGTCAAGCACTGAGGACTAGGCAATGGTTAGAGGAAGCAGGCTTGATAGAAGATTTAGCTGATGAGGGATTTAGCAAGGAAGGAGATTCAGCAAGTTTGCCCTCTGTTGACCTCATTCCCAACTGATTTCTTTTCTCTGGAGCCCAGGCCCCACACAGGGCAGCTTCTCCTGCTGCTAGTCACCTCCTTGCAGATAATCTGACCTTTTCTTTCTCCAGTACTGATAACATTTAGAAAAAAATGATAGACTGGACAACAAACAGTTTTGATTGATGGCTTAGAGGTGTCCCATGAAAACAGGACTGGGGCAGTTCTGGGCAGCATGGGCAGCCAAGGGGCTGCTGCTGCTGAGGTGTGGTGCCCACTCCTTCCCAGGACAGGTGGGCATGGCTTCCCCAGCACTGTCACTGCAGAGCTGATGGGGGATCTCATCACACGGACTCCTTGAGCCAGGCAGGCAGAGAGGATTTCAGCTTAAGTCCCCAACAGCCAGGTCGACCAGAAATAATTTTAGTATTCTGCAGGTTAAATCAGAGTTCCTTTCTTCCCTCTTTGTCTGTTGTGTTCTGATGAATGCTGCTTTGTCTTGGCAGGCGATTGCTATTCCTAATTTGTATAAGAAAATCTGTTGTCTCCTTGGACAAGTTCTTCTCTGAACTACATAGATGGCAATTGTTATTGAAATGCATGACATTCATTTTGTGTGTTTGTTCTCAGGAAACAAAATAAGCAGATTTTTCATTTTGTTCCTGTGGTTTTGCTAAGCTAGCAGGCCATATATTATCAACACCAGACCTGTAAGCATCTGCTCTTTTGAAAAATTTAAACAATTCCTGCTTTTCTCTGTGTAAATATGGGGGAAAGGAGCAGGAACTGTGCATCTACTCTTTATAATGTCTCATTATAAACTCTCTATAATGTCTCATACAGTGAATTGCATCAAAGCGGTCCTGAAAGAGGGGAATAGTGAGATTATGCACACTTTTAGAGGTGGGAAAACTGAGGCAAGGCTTAGTGGTAAAGCTGGACTAGAGCTGAGATGCGAGTCCAAAAGCTCTGTGTTGCCATGTCATGCAGCCCCCTTCACAGTGCTTGCATTAACAGGGCCTGACAACCTTTTCTTCAATGCTGCTGAGTTGATTCCTGTAACACATCCATGAAGTACTGATGCTTTGCTTGTGTCGGAGGGATATTGAAGGAAATATATGTGTGTGTGTTTGTGTGTGTGTGTGTGTACGAGACGAGCAGGGCAAAGAGTTGCATACACACACACACACACAGAGAAGGAGGGAGAAACATATTGCAAACCCTGATCTACTGGGGAAAAAGAAAACTTTATTAATTTTAAAGGTTCGTCTTCTTGCTCTGCTCTGTTGGGCCCAAAATGTTCCATTCCTAATATGGCTGTTATTGACCTGAGGCCCTGGTCTCCAGTGAAATGTGTGGCTCCTCTCACTGGGACTCCCAGGCTGAGCCCGGCAGCAGGCACTGCCCGAGGTTGAACATGGACTCAGAAACTTGCACCATACGAATTTCTACACACCTGTGTCATTTTTCATCAGTGCTGGTGTGGCTCTTTGCTGTGGAGAGGAGTCCTGCCACATCCTGCATCCTGCTCAATGAAGTGTCAGCTGTGCAATCCTGGTGGCTCCCCGAAATAGCCTCATTTTATACTTTGGCCAATGGGGAGTCTTTCTTTGGAAAGGACTTTTCCAGAGAGTGGAAACCACAAGAAATCTGCAGTGGAGACTAAATGTAGAAAAACATTTGCTGATGTGAAGGAGCTAACCCAAAACTTTTTACCCCTTTATTAACTCCCTGGGGAAAATAGGTTGGAAAACACCACTGAAATACCTCAAGAACATCAAGCAGAAGGGTTTCCTCCTTAAATTTCTTGCTGGAGTAAGGCAAGGGCACATAAAGCCATGGATTTATATTTGCGAAGATCCAATAATCTCAGGGTTTTAAAAAGCTGATATGGGAATTTATTTGCTGCATGCTGGGGGAGAGTGAGAGAGCAAGCAGATCTGTATTCTGGCTTGTGAATTTGTTTCACTCCTGCAAGCATCCCCTCCCCTCATGCAGAACCTGATTTTGAAAGGTTCATATGGCTGCAGCAAATTTCAGTTTATAAATATATTAATTTTTGGGTTGTGCACATCGTGCATCATTGCAGTGCTTCAAATGTTTTCTCAGTATGTTGTTCATTACTGAATCATGCAGAACATGTAGCAAGAAGTATGTGGGCTGAGAAACATTTTGTTTTTGTAATGCTTGACTTGAGAGTGTGCAGCATTTAACGTACAGTCTGCATTTGAAGCGTATAGGTTATAATAATGTTTGACATGGGTGTCAAATCTGTTCATCTAGCTAGAATAAACCCTATTTTTCTTCTACATTTGTCTTTATCAGTCCAAAACCATGGGAAGATTTCTGTCAAAAATGAAGGCAAGGAGGTTTCTTTCTTCAGAAAAGGAAAAAAGAATATCAATGTGTCTATTCTAAGGTCAAAAGTACAAGAATAAATGCAGATATATCATAATTTTGACACTTGTGTTATCTTTCTTGGATAAAAAAAATTCAGAGCATTTTCTCTATTGCTTTCACAGAATATCCTGGAAATTAAGATACTAGAGGGATTTTAAAAAATATTTAAATCTTTCTTTTTCATGCCAGTATGTCAAACTACTTTGAGAAAAAGAAAGAAAAAAAAAGAGAAGCAATGAGAAATTAATGTATTAGAATTTTATTTTTAATTTTTGCTAACATTTCTGAAATATACATGTGCAAGTATATAGGTTACAATTTATCTCCATATTTATGCTTGGAAATGTAAATAAGATAATGCTATATGTGAAGTCTGAAGGAAAAAAGGTGGGAGATGGAAAACTATTGTTAAAAATCTGGCCAGGAGTAGTTGTTCAAAATATTTTTATAACAGAATATATGCTTTCTATTTTGTGATTTACACTTTTCAAGCTGTCTTGGAATGAAAAGAATGCTGTCAAAATATGTAAAAATAGAAAGAAAAATTTTCAAAAAATCCATTATTTAGAGCCCTACCCTAAAATACCAAATAATCAATGCATATCTAATATTTAGAATCTTCCTGTATTTATGCAACTTCTGGTTGTATTTTTCATATTTTTATTAGGCTCAGCTAACAGACAGGTGAGGCTCACAGGTTCACTGGCTGCACTGCCTGTCTGCAGAGAGTTACCAGAGAGGCTCCAGCCAAGCTCATACAGGCAGAAAAGGAGAATTTGTCTTGGCTTTAATCTGGACTGAGCTCCCTGGAATGTCAAATTGGAGCTGGCTGCAAAACGGAGACAAATTTTCATTTTAAAATTGGCAAGATAAAAATTGTCACCATATTCTTCCTCCCTAGCCCTCAAATTTCAGCAGTGATAATGTGGGCAGAGGAATTGTCAAGCTGAGAAAATTTATTAGAGACTCACTACAAATGTAGTCCTGACTGTTAGCTTTTAAAGAGTGCAAAGATGGATTTATACAGGAACTCCAAAAGACTCTGAAACCGCTCCTCCTTCTGTGGATAAGAGCAAATGCCAACAATCAGCTCCAGTGCTTAAGTTAATGCTGACCATGGCCAGATGCAATTTATAGAATTCTTCCTTTATACTTCCTAATGCTGGGGAGATCATTGCTTTCTTATGGAAAAAAATGGACATTTTTTTCCTCAATTTGAAGCCACAGCTTAACGCAAATACGGGCTACGGTTGCACAGGCTTTCAAGCAAACAACCAGGGAAGAAGAAGTGACACACTTAAACAAGGGCATCTTTCCTGAGAGACAGGTAAGTACTGTAGGTGCTGTAGCACTGACCTGACTGCTCACACTGATGTTGCCACTGCTGTCAATGGGATTTGTTACACCAAGGGTAAGAGCTTTTGTGAATCATGTTCTAGAAGCAAGAGGCTGTTTCTCCCAGCACCTGCTTCCCCAGGCCTCTCCCCCTTGGTCCTCCAGCACCCTCATTATTCTCATTTTTGAGATGAAAAAGATCTCAAGTTGCCCATTAATGCCATACTCTGCCAAAGGCCACGGGCCTGAAAGCAGGAGTAGCATGTGAAATGCCAGTGGGGATGGTCCCAATGCAGTGTAAGGCTTAGCAAAAGGAACAGAAGAGTTAAAACACCTGAACTCTGTTTCCCACTTGATTGTGAGCTCTAATATGGTCTTTGATAGGATATTTTGGGGCTTTGGGTTCCATTCTGGAAACTTTCATGTGAACTCAGCAAAAGAAAGTCCTCACTGGGATAATTACAATCTTCTGGGACACAGATTCTAATTCCCAATTAGTGTCAGTGGAAGTGGTACATGAAAAGTGAGGTCATAGGCTATTTCCAAGAGGTTTTCATATCAAGGAACATTAATTTTTCAGTGCCAACTAGAATACATGCCAGGCCCTAGCAATCAAGGAGAGATTCTTGACTGAAATGTGAAATATCCAAATACAGCAGATATAACTCTGCCAATTTGAAAGAACCCTTTTGTATAGGACTATACTGGGAAATCAGTGACTCCCAAAATGAATTAAGTTCACAAATGTAGCTAGGCAGGATGAGTTGCCCACCTAAACTTATTTTCTTTATTTGAGGCTTAAACATTGATCCAAGAAAAACCCAAAGTGCAGTTCCAGGACTAGACTCAGTTCTGACACCTGAATGACAAATTATGTTCAGTGACATCTGTCCAGCTATTTTTTCTTCCACAGATAAGCTCAGATCTATGTGGCAGGACATGAATGAGCAAATCAGTAACCAATGGAGAAGAATGAACAGAAGTGTGGCTCTTAACTTTGAATAAAACTCTGGCACTACAGAACTTCTGGATGAATCACAGTGGAATTTAATGTGGAATTTTTTTTCACCTGAGCCTGGTTTGAGCACTCCAGACTCTGCTGCTCTTCTTGGACAAGAAGTCATTTTTCTGTGTGTTCTGATATCTGTAAATTTATTTTTTTGGGAAGGATTATGAGGAAGTGATACAAAATTCAGTCCACTTCCATCTTCAAAAAATCTCTGTCCCTTGCATTTCTATGTTTTCACATAAATCACAGTATATTTTTGGAAGTTCTTTTTTAAACTGAATCTCTGTCTTATGCTTCTTTATGCAATTATAGTGCAAAGGACAAAGATTGGGAGTTTCCTTTCTGGTTTTCTGCCAACCCCAGATCAAGGACACTTTCAATGACAGAAGGAGATGGCAAATCAAAACTGCATACAGAACATATTTCTTCATGCAGCTTTTAATTTATGCTTGAACTCACAGCTTCACCATGGCATAGAGGCCAGAACTACACAGATTTGTCCCAATAAGGATTGAAACTATATAGGGATAATAAAATACAGTGATATGAAATTGTAAAAGCTAACAATTTGGAACACAGTTAGCTTTATTTTTCCTTCCTGGATTTAAGCCAATCAAATACTATTCAAGATTAGAAGACACCAGAGGTTGGAGGTGCATTAAAATCCATCTGCCAAGTCTGGGATGTCTTTTGGCTCCTGAAACATGGGACACCATCTCCTAACAGAAACTGAACTGATGGACTGGAGCACAGAAATTTTTGTTTTCCCATACTGATATGAAAAAAAGAAATAATTTCAGACATTTGTATGTTTGAAAAAATGTATGCATTTAGTCCTGGAAAAATTAATTTATTCATTAATTTATGAACATTAGAACTTGTCTTTGGAGCCCAAGCTCTAAAGTGGACTGAAGATGGACAACTTTCCATAAAGCAGCAAAGGAAGTTAGCTTGCTTAATGACACGGTTGGCTGTTTAGTTATGCAAAGAAATTATATTCTCCCCTTCACTGTTTGTAAAAATGAGCTTGCTACATTCAGATTTTAAGTGGCATATCCATAAATTTCAGTTTAATGCTGCTGTACAGAGGCTTTCCCAGATAATTCAAAAGCCTATCTCCTTGAAGTCATAGACACTGTCATTCTGACTAGACAGATTTTATGTTCTGTGTGTAATAGCACAGATGGATGATATGAGCTGTGCTGAGAGTGCTCTCAAGCTTTGGGAAGATCTGTGTGGATATCTGATTTTGGCTTTTGATTCTTCCAATCTTTGTACACTGGTACCAGAGGTTTAAGTGCAGGAATGTTACCTAACACCTGCTTCCTGCTCTGTTAAAACTGGTACAGATCAGCATAATTCAACTTCAACAGAGTCAGAGGGGTTTATACTGCCTGGACATTTTGCCCTGCTAAGGTGGAATTCAATGCAATTCCTTGAAAAATTGAGCTGAGCTCTTTTTATTTATCTGAAGTTTCACCTCTATCTAATTTAGTCATCCATTAATTCCACAAGGATAACAGCACCTTTCAAAAGTCTGAATTGCCCCACTCAGCTTGATCAAAATTTCTCATCCCAGACACAGAGAACTTGTTGCCCAGCTCTTCAGAGTGGGCAGCATTGCATCAGTGAAAGGATGTGATGCTCTCCCAGTTCTATTGGGAGAGGTGAAAACATTGGGGACATTATTGGACTTGGAAAGGCATGGGAAAATACACACAGTAATTAGCATCTGGAGGAGGAAAAGCTTATTCAAACATAAATATTTGTTTCAGCACCCTCTTGTTAGTGTTCACCACACTGCAGAGGGATTTACTTCCTCAACTTCCATCAAATATATATTAATGGAAGTTGTGTAGATAAATCCCTAAGCTGCTGTAGGAACAGCTCTTCTGTATTTTTTACTCCTCTTGAATTTCAATGCCCCTCAAAGCTTAAGGAACCTCAGATTTTATTTTACTTCTCTGGTAGTTTCAGTAAGTTGTGATAACATCCTGGGAACATGACAAGTGTGACAAAGACAGTTCTCTTTATTGGACTGATCACATCACTTGCATATTAAGGGAGAACATTTCTGTTTCTCAAACTTCAGTATGTACTGATGCAATATTTGCAACCCTCTGAGAAAGGAAGAAACTGTGAGAAAGGGTTCTTGGGTAATTCATTCTTTATGTTGAATTTTTCCAGTATTGGTATGACTTCTCTTATGAAATACAAATTGATCTGTCCAAAAGGATGAAGTTAACTGGGTAATGTCATTAGCTCTGGGACTGCCAAAGGTGAGTAAGACTAATCACTGGTTTCTCCTGATACTGTGCTCCAAATTCCTCTTGAGGTCATCCCACAGCAACTGGGACCACCCAGGAGTCACTCTGGCAGTCACATGCCCACCACTGGAGCCTTTCACTGCTGGGATCAAAGCCCCTTTACATGAGACCCCCTTGGCTCCACACACACTCCACTCATGCAAAGTCAGACCAGGTTTCCTCACCAGTTCCACCCTGGGCTTTCCGTAGCAGAGTCTCAGATGTCTCATTCCAGAGAGCAATTTATTCACAGCACAGAAACAGCTCCAGCTGGTGCCTCCAAGGAGGGACTCCAAACACAAGAATCTCTGGGCTTTTATCCCCTCACAGTCCAAGCTTGTGGAAGTCTCACCCTTCCTCCTGAGCCACTGGGTGCTGGTGTGTCTCTGAGTGTCTGGGCACCTGCCCAGAGCCACTGGTCCCTGCATCCTTTGGTGTGCAGAGGGTCAGCAATTCATGGCCTCTTGCCTTGGGTTCCCACCATGTAGAGCTCCATCTTCAGCTCATACTGCAGCTTGTATTCCTCAACACTAGCAGTGTTATTTCCTTCTGACTGATGACCTTTGGAGGTATAGAGTTATCTGTCAAATACAAGGTTGCTCATAATAGCTGCTAGGTTAGGAATGGATTTTACCTTACTATTGATTAAGGTCATGCTCCTCTTTTCCACAAGCTGCAGTGAAGAGACATGGTCTGTGGGCTCTCTGACTGCTTTACTCCTTTATTACTTTAGTGCTATGCCAGAGATGAAAAAAAAATTTTGTTCTTCATGTTCTTTATTCTGCTCCATTCTCAAACTTTCAACTGAATTTTCATGTCTGTAAAGAATTTCCCCCATTCATCTCTGCTTTCTGGAACTGCTGTGTAAAAATATGTGGTCTGAGCTGTGCAGAAAGATAATCCAGAAGCTGCAAATAGTCTCTCTTAGCTATTCATCTATGTATAGTATGTGTAGATTAAAGATGGGTTTTAAAGAGAAGCTGTGCTTTAGACTTGTTTTAGTGTCTCTTCAATTTAAATCTACCAGGGAGAGATTTCACCTGTTAAACCAAAATTGAATGACATTACATGACACTTTCACACTTTTCAGCTTTGTTTACCAGCATTCAAAGGCCCTTTCCCTCTGAGGGCAGGAAACAGCATGTCACAGGAACAATCTCTTGGAAGCAAAGCAGTCTTTGTTTGTCAAAAAGGTGTCATACAGAGCACAGAGTAAAGGCAGTAAAGATTTATATGATGATGATTCTTTCATCCAAACTGTCGTTTTTCTCTCAGACAGTGAACTATCTCCTTAAAAGCATGTAAAGCTCAGGATCAGGCAAATGCCTTCAAATTGCCTGGTCTGTCTCTAATCACATCTGCTTGACCTGACTGAATACCCTGTAACCTGAGAATTACATCTTCACTGCTAAGTGCATATTCTCCTGGGAGTAAAACCTGGCTCCCAGGCCAGGAGGTGTGAAATGGTTTTGGCTGCATCACTGTGAGCAAATTTTGAGGCACACTGACTGCATTCACCCTACACAATCCTTGGCCCCAAACCTCTTCTATGTCACTTGTCACATCTCTGTGATTTTAAAATACAATTATATTTTTGGGTGCAATTTATTTGTTTCACTGTTCAAAAATAATGACAAATGCTCAACTGCTGAAATATTAGCAAGCTTTCCTTAAAGACAAACCATACTGTAACAGGAAGCTTTTAAGGTGTTAATTCCTTCCCTTCTCACTGGTGTCAGATTATTTTTTTTCTTACTTGGCATTTCTCCAGGACTATCCATGTTTTTTTCTAGACTTTTATCTAAAGCAGAGGGAACCTAAAAACAGAGCAACATAGTAATTCAGGAGGACTGGATAAGTTTGAGTTTGTAGACACCTTTGCATGACACAGGACAAAAAGAATTTTCTCAGCTTGTGTCTGGATGCATCTTAACCATGTTGCCATGGTGCTCTGCCTGCCTAATGCTGTGTTAGTGTAAAAAGGTTTTTCCCTGCCCAGGCTGTTGTGTAGAACCATGTGAAATGACTTACCCATTAGGAATCCACTTGTTCAAGAATTTCTGTACTATTTTGCATTTTTCAGGCAAAACTTACTGTTGAGGATGCAATGTGTTCTCTTGAATCATCCCCACTGAAAAAGATACACAAGAAAGGGAGATCTGACTGAGATTCCAAGTAGAGTTTGCATGGAGAGTTCTACAATATTTATAAAGTCAGTGTGTTTGATCTGGAAATCGTGAGAAAAAGCAAACACAGAATTCTGTCGCACCATGTTTTTTTCAAAACTAAGTCCCTAGTATAAAATATCCTAAAATATGTTAAAAATTCTTGTCATTAGTACTACAAAATGTGAAATGTAGTGAAATAGCAGAGTCTGCTCAAATCACCAGAAAGCAAGAACACACTGAATCTTCCTTTGTAAATAAAGGAGCAGTGTGTGATTTTTATTCGATTCTTGCAAAGGTATTCTTGCAAAGAATTTTATTTTTTTTAGCTGTGATCTAAATCAGGACTAACTCTCCTTTTATCACCAGTTGTGCCAAGCTATGTCTAAAAAAATATCATTATATTTTAATGCTATAGAGGATCTTAGAAAATGAATGGTCTTGGGAAAAATATCAAGTGCAAAAATCTCCTTGTACAAATCCCAAGCAATAATAAAAATTAACAAAAAGACACCAAACTCTTCATGCCTGCTCCATCAGTTCAGAAGCTTGCAGAAAATAGACAGCCTGAAGTGTACTAAAGTGTACTACTTTAACCAAGGAAGATAAGTGAGCTTTCAGAAAGTCTTGAATTTACTGACCTTCTCTTCCAATTTGAGATAATTCATTAGCTTCATAACAGCCTTTCACCACTCTCTCAATAATTTTTTTTTTTCCACACAGTTGAGTTCTAAATTAGTATTAAGCTCTCTGAAGTAAAGAAAGTGTTATAAACATTCTTTTTAATGGGTGGATCTGAAAATCACTTCCCTGATGGCAGTGATAGATCTGTGGGGAATTTTCTGTGATTCCTTTGGGGATTTTTTCCACAGGATCACTCAATGCTTTTACCTTGCCAAGTGTTCAATGAGGCAACATTAATATAGCACCAGAATAGATGGCCAGTGCTCTACCATTGGTACAGGTTTCCTTTTAGCTTTCAAAAACATTAAGTATGTGGAGTTTTTTCTTTCCCTGAAGGCAACTTAGTGATACCCTGGAGATCCCTGGCTTGCCTTTATTCATAAAATGGGATCTATAATGACTAATATTGCCACACTTATGGGCTTCTAAGCTTTCTTAAATGACCACTTGTACGAAAAGACAATTTCTGTTTCACTTCTTCATCATTTGGCTGAGAGATGACATATTTCAGCTGGAGTAGGTGGAGTTCTGCATCTTTCTAAATGAAAAATGTTTGCTCCAGTCATTGGAAGCTGAACCATAGCTATCCTCTTGTTTGCTACAAAGCCACCATTTATTATGGCTATGGTATCCAAACTATTTGTTACCAGAATGTCATTAAGGCTGTAAAGGTCCAGTGGAATTTGTTCACTTTAGACATACAAAAACTGTGATCTGAACTCTATTGCCTGCAGAAGGTTTTTACTGCCTGAGATAGTGCCTGATAGGAAGATGTGTGAAACAGATGCAAGAACAAGAGATGCCTTCCTTACAGGCATGCTGCTAGGCTGGGAAAGGGCGTTATGAAGTGCTTTGTTGCTGAAATAAGCAATTTTTTAGGTGCAAATGAAAAGCCTGAGAGAAGAATCCTGCATTGGCCTAAACTCCATGGATCTGTTCTAGCTTCAGCCTGGTCTGCTCTCTAATGGCTATTCCTTATCCAATTTTAGACACCATTAGATGGCAAAAGTGTGGGATAGGTCTAAAACTCTGTCAAAGATAAAAATAAGCTCATTTTTTCAAAATCCTATTCCTACCTTTTCAAATTATGAATGTTTTCAACACTACTGTAAATCTGATTTATTCCAGAAGTGTATATTTGTAGTGGTTACAGTATATCCAAAGTACTTCATAAATCCTGCTATAAATTTCTGTCTCTCTCAGTTTAGAGCAGTATTGCCTGAAAATAGAGTAAAAACCTCAGGGTTTGGCCTGTGAATCGTCACCTTTCCTTGTGTCTTCAAAAAATAGTTTCTTGGATATGCATCAGTGAAAAATATTTTTTTTACTATACTGATTTTTGATCCTCCTCTGCAATACCATTTGTGTGTGCATGTGTCTATGATTGCTTGCATGATTATAATTAATTCAACATTGACTATTAATGCTGTGGCTCAAGTGGGAAGATGGGTGTAACCAACATCCATGAACTTTCCTAGTGATACAATTCCTAAATTGTACTGTATTGAAAGGCATTTGCACCTGCATCACAAGACTAATATAAACATATTTAAAGCTGTTAAGTCTTCTTCTTCTTCTATTTCAGCCTTCACTGAAGGTGAGTGAAGGGAGCCATGAGAAATTTGAGTACTACAATGGTAATCAAAAGTAAGGAAAGTCACTGCTGCAGGAATGGTGGCACCCAGTCATAGTAAAGCAATAGTGAGAATGGGAAAGGGGTTCTGACACTGGGTATAAATTAAGAGGCTAAGAAATTGTTTGACAAATTGAATGTGTGGGAGGAAGACAGGAGAAAACCAGCAGAAAACTAGAGAAACAGCTGTGAGTGTATCCCTGAGGAAAAAGAGCAAGAAGAGCTTTTAGGGAATGTAACAGACTGAAAAAAGTAGGTTTGGAAATTGTGAGTGAGAGACTTGTGTGCTGTCATTTAGTTTTGCCTATTCAGAAGGCAGAGCTTTGCTGATCCCTTGCAAAGAAACAGGGTTACATCAAAAACTATAACTTGTTTTGTACCAGACTTTCCTTTAAAAGGAAATATTCCACAAGTTCCTATTTGCTTACTGACTGCTTTGGTCAAAGTGCTAACAGTATTTAAACCTTAAGGAAAAGTGCCAAAGTGACCTGGGGGAGCCGCTTTTGATACTGCCCAGCAGCTTCCTCTGTGTATGTGTGCTGGTAATTTTACTGCAATGAGCACTACCACTACAATTGCTTAGTTGCCAGCTTTTGATAAATGAGGGTTGGGAGCTCATGGGGATGTTTTAAAAGAGCAGTTCCTGCAGGTAACACTTTTCCATATTTCAAGCTTTTGTGGAATGTCTAAACTACTTGGCAATGAGCACAAAGGATTTGCAATAAGGCTTACCTTAAATCACTTCTTTTTACATAGGTATCACTTTTAAGTAATCACATGCCTCTTATTTAATTGTGCAGTGATTCTCTAAGAAGAAAACTATGCTATTTGATTTACTCCAGTGGCACTTAAACAATACTGACTGGGTCTTATTCCCACTGCATAATATATGGACTAAGCAGGGCAAAGAAAAGAAGAGATTTTTATTTTGTCTAATTATGAACCTTCTCTAACAATATAAAGAGGATCAAAAGGTCAACTTGAATGTGAATGTTACTGAGAATGTAGGAAGGGCTTTAAAAACAAGTGATATAGACCAAAACTCATGACAATCTAATCAATACTGCTAACAGAGCATTCATTGCACTCTTCAGGAAGCAGCAGGAGCTCAATCCAGTGGGTGAGACAGAAATAGGTGTCTAAGGGCCAGCTCAAGCCATATTTGTTAGCTCTTTAGGGCTTCCTCAAATAACCAAAAACATGTCAAAGAGCTCTGGACACCTAGGTTGGCCAACTGGGCTGAGCCTCAGTTAAACGGCTGCATGTTGTTCTGTGAGCAGGATTTAATTTTGTTCTCCATCAATAAGTATTTCTTACAGTTTGAGGTATCCTGTATTGCTCTGCCTGGTCTTCATCTATGACTCTCAAAGAGGACAGGCCTCCCATAGGTCTCTTGCCACATCCACCAGCCCCATGCAGGTACCTCAGGCAGCCTGACCATAACCTTATAGCTTTACACCTCTGTGCCTGGCCAGCTGCACTGAACATCAGTATTGATAGCTGAATTTCATCTGCATCTCCCCTTGTTTCTCAGCTCCTGATCACTCGATGGCAGATGAGATGCCCAGTGCCATCACTGACAATTGCCTGTCACTGGATTCCTCCTTCCTGACATATGGATTGCACAGGCATGCTGGGGGTGAAGGAAAAGATGGTCAAGTCAATCTAAGTTGTGACACCCCTGAAAGAAAGCAAAGCAATGAACGGTATCAGATGAGGGCAGCTAATGATCAAAATGGGTTCTCATTTAATTGTACATCTCTTCTACAAAAATAAAGTTATGATCTCTGATTTACTGGGGTGGCATTTAAACAATACTGATTGGGTTTTATTCCCAACACATGCATTAAGAAGGGAAACATATTCTTTTGAATGCATTATGTATTGTTTATTTATGTATTTAAAAAATTCTTTTAATCTTCAAAGCTTAAGCAAGCTTAGGGTGTTACCATGATGAAATGACATGCTAAGGCATAGTCCACTCCTATAATGAACATTACTGCTGAAAAGGTGGGGCACAATGATATGGGGCCAAGGCCAGGCCTAGATCCCCATTCCAGCTGTGCTGGAAGCTCCCACCATCAGGTAAAAATGTCAGGAAAAGAAAGAGAAATGCACAGTAAGACTGCAGAGCTTCTATCCATGGGCCTTCCTCTTAACTGTGTTGCAAATTTTTTTTCTACATTGTTGATTAAAAACAGGCCTAACAAAAGAAATAATGCTTTAAAAATTAAGGCAGTAAATAATGGATGAATTGATTTCTGGAAGAGCAACACTATAGAGGGTCAGTGTGCCATTTACTTCCTGCAGCCATTTAAAACAAAGGAATGGCCATTTAAACAGCCATTTTAAATGGTCCTAGAAAAAACGGGGGTAACAGAAATGTGACAGAAACCATTGCAATTAGTACCACATCAGTCTGATGGGCAGGAAACACATGAAGAGGAAGAAAATGTGACATTTCAAACCACACCAAGAAATCTGGCTGAAATGAAGACGACTTTCTGGAGAGGTATTACTGATGTGGAGACACGATTCTTTGAAGCTGATTTTTCCATTTGGTGTATTTATAGTTCAATCAAATATTCTTATTGATCTGAGAATGTGGTATTTTCCTTAGGAAAAGGATAATGAGTGTCTAGGTGTCTAGTAAGTCCTCCAGAGATCTGAGCTGCCTGGATGCTGATTAAGGCTGACATTGTTGGAACACTGACTGCATTGCTCTGCCTGACTGCCTACTGTGCCATGCCTTTAAAGATCAGGTGTAGACCAATTAGTTAATTTTAATTGTGCTTATATTAATTTCAATTAGCCTATCAGATGTCAGAGAAGCTAACAGAGCTTTTTACTCTCCCTCTAAGAATCAGTAGAATCAAAGAATGTCTCAGGGACAGTTTGTATGTGTTTCAGTGTTTTGGAAAAATGCAGAACATAAAGTTTTCTTGGTCATAGTCAAAACTGAAATGAGACTCTAATTGAGTAAGACTTTAAAAGAAGCCAATTTTCTTGATTCCTGTATTTGTGGGGGGTCTTTTTGTGTTGTTTTTTTTTTTTTTTTTATTCCATTGCAAATAAAATAATTGGAATTGTGTATGTGATTTAAGAACTTACATCTCAGAGTCATGGAATCAGCTAGGCTGGAAAAGACCTTCGAGATCATTGAGTCCAAGCCGTGGCCTAACACAACCTTATCAACAAGACCATGGCACTGAGTGCCACATCCAGTCTTCCCTTAAACACCTCCAGGGACAATGATTTCACCACCTCTGAGGGCAGCCCAGTCCAACACCCAATCATCCTTTCTGTGAAGAATTTCTTCCTAATGTCCAACCTAAACCTCCCCTGGTGCAGCTGACGACTGTGTCCTCTTGTCCTGTCACTGTTGCCTGGGAGAAGAGACCAACCCCACCTGGCTACAGCCTCCTTTCAGGAAGTGGCAGAGAGTGGTGTCTGTCCTGAGCCCCCTTTTCTCCAGGGTAACGACCACCAGCTCCCTCAGCTGCCCCTCACAGGACCTGTGTTCCAGACTCTTCACCAGCCTTGTTGCTCTTCTCTGGACACACTCCAGCAGCTCAAGAGACTCCCTAATGTACAGAGCCACCCCTCCACTTCTCCTACCTTGGCTGTCTCTTCTGAAGAGCACGAAGCCACCCACTGCAGCACTCCAGCCATGGGAGCCATCCCATGTCACAGCTTTCCTGCTGTACCATGGCCCCCAGCTCCCCTCGTTTGCTGTGTTCATTCGTGTAACTCCACCCCTCTATTTCTCTGTCACTCTCCCTAACACTCCCTAGCCTTTCCATTTCTTCCTGAGCTCTGCACTAGACAGAGCAGATCATTCACCCCCCACACCTCACACAGCCCAGTGCTAACCCCAGGCTCAGACCCTCCCTGCAGCCCCTGTCCTGCCGTGTCCTTCTGGGGGGTCTGTCTGGGTTAGCACACTGCTGCGTGCAGCAGCAATGGCTTCTGGCTGCAAAACACAGCACGTCCCATGCAAGTTATGGGAGAAAAAAACCCCAAACTAACACAGAAAACCCCAATCAAAACACCACACCCACCTGACACTCCGGCACACCAGGAGCAGCCAGGGGGGTGGCTGTGTCCTTCCTGGTGTGGGAACTGCCCCTGTCATGGCCCTGTTTGCCTGCTCATGTTCCTGCACTCACGGAGCTGTTTAAATCTCCTGCCACTGGTCCTGACACTGCCCCTTGCTTGCCTGATAAAAGTGAGTTTTGACACACTAGGGTGAGCCTGGAAATGACTTTTAGTGAAACTTTGGGTCCAAATGAGTCTGTCTGAGACAAAGACATTCATCTTTGCAAGTGGTAGGTTCTGTGAAAGCCCTAACAGGGTGTTTTTGAAGACTCCCCTTCCCCCAATGCTTTGAGGCTGTATTCAGTACCTTGCAAGTCTGATGAGGTGAGATTCCCATTCATTTGGACTGAAGTTCTTGGCTTCTGAGTATATGTCTCTTTATGGGTCAGTTTATGCAGTGACATGGATTCTACCAAAAAGTCAGCAGACAAAGTCTGTTTTTCTTTGTGGGAGGATAGGTAGGGATGAAACCAAGTTAACTTTGGTGCTGTAAAAAGACCTCCCTGGATCAAATTCCATATTCTTCCACTGGTTACTGACGTATTTTCTCCTGTGTTTTGCATATGCTTATCATTGGAAATCCCACAGTGAATGACATTGTTGATATCCTCTGTATAGAGAAAATCACACACACCTGCTGAATACCATACCCCTGCAGGTGAGGGATATCTAGTTTTCATTCTGTCCTAAATCCATGGAATCCTATGAAGCTAAGCCAGCAAAACTCTCCAGGATGTTTAGCTCATTAACAGTGATCAAAGCAATGGAGCTTGCTTTGGGATACTTGGGTTATATTTTGTGATAAAATTTTGCAGTTTTCTCTACCCAGGCTCTGGAACATAAATCACAGCTTGAACCAAAAAGCAGTCTGTGACATTACAAACGTACAGATATCTCCCTTCCTCTGTGAAGAAAAGAAATTGGGTAGCAGTTAATTTTTTTTTTTTGCATACAGAGCCTCTGTTTATGCTGACAAAAAATATTTTTCTTATTGATAACTAGGTAAATAAATGTTAAAAAATATAATTTTCTGCTTGGGAAGAGATTCAGTTGCAAAAAGCAGTAAATTAATTCACTTACATAGAGATATTTCATGAATTGTTGTGAAGACCAGACTCATAGTGTGAAATGATGCACAGAGCCACTAGAGGATGGTTTGATGACCCGTTTGTACCTGAACTTGACTCATAGGTAAGAGATGTTTTAACTGTACCTTCAGATTACTATTTAATAAGCAGAAAGTCTTTTGCTCAAGTGCTGATAAATCTCACTAAGGATAATTTCATTTTCAGAAGATTTCTCTCTTGTTTCTCAGGCCGAAGCCATAAAAAACCCAAAAAGCTGCAGTCCAGAAGCATCTCCAAGATCACAGCAGCTGGAAAACACAAACTTTCAGGGTTCCACTTTGAGGACCTTGAGGAATGCTGAAGACAGTGGCCCCAGCCCCAGGCTGCAGCACACTTTTACTCATCATAGCACAACCACAGGCAAATAAAGCTGTATCAAAATCCAGGAGTGTTTTAATGTGCATGTGTTTGTCAATAACCACTAGTGACAAAGAAAACTCAAGTGGAATTGCGGATGTCACACCCCCTTCACAGAAAGCATAAGTGATAGAAAAGTAAGAGGGTCGTGCTCCAGCTACATCTCCTGAAAGTTCCATAGTTATGGATGCTCTTGTGAGCCAGTGATACTGCTGTATAATTTGTTCTGTGTCTGTTGCTGAAATGGGTATATTTAAATTTTTAATTTAACCACATTTGTCTGTTTTAAAGCCTGTGCTAAACCTTTTGTGCTTACAGAACTGCTCTGCCAGTAAGGTGGCTTTACTGAGTATAGGCAGCATTTCACTAAATGGAATTTGGGAGATTCTAAGGAGGGAAGTTTCAGCAGCTTGAAATATAAATGTTTCAGGATGATGGTGTTAATAAGGTGTGACATAAGACATGGTCTGATACACTGGGAAATAGTGAGGAACAAGTTTATGACTCCAGAAGGTATTATTGGAGAGGGATCCAGCTCCCTTATATCTTCTCATCTATGTGAGCAGAATTATGTGAGGATGGAGTGGAGCCAGTCTGAGCTCCTACCAGCATGAGCTGGCTCTGGATACCTTCCCTCAGAGCAAGGTCAAACATATTTAGAATATGGCAGCTCACAGAAAGGCAAGCTGCCATTTGGGCCAACACCCTGGGAAACGGGCCAGGGAGCACAGCTTGGTCAGAAGGGGCTGTGGGTTACCAGCAAACCAGACCACGGACAGCACCATGTCATCTCTATACCCTGGAGATCCTGGGTGGCTGCTCAGCTCTGCACATCTCCTGGAGCAAAACACTTTTGGGGGCTTGTTGCCTAATCTACAGAGCTAAAGCAACCTGGAAAATAAAAAGTAGGCAGATAGAAGTGTGTGCTTTTCTGAGCCCTGCATGTGATACCTTTAGGGGATTAATTTGGATGCCAGCTGTATGTTAGGATTTTAGCAGCTACGATTTTCAAAGAAACAAATTAAAGCTACAGCAAACTGGTCTGAGAGCCTTGTTTTCCCTCAAACCTTACTGTTGCTTTATTTATTTAGTCTTCTCTCTCTTTCCACCTATCATTTTGTCAGGTTTAATAGGGCCTGAAAATAAGACATCAGAAAACACTAGTGGCAAATCTGATCTATGTGTGATTAGCCCTTGGCTACATTACCTGCAAATTGAAATATATAAACAACATATAGCTGTTACGTGAGTGTTCTGACCATAAATAGCTTCAGGTGCAGTAATGTAAAACAAAGCTGGAAACCACCATATGGTAACAGACACAGATAGCACTGTTTGAAAAATCCCCGCATTTTGTATTACCATGCAGTGGGGAAAAAGGGCTTGAAGCAGCCTTTGGAATACCAGTCTGATGAGGAAATTATACACATTTTACATAGCTTGAATAAAAAATGTTGTTCCTCTAAGCCATTTTTCACATACTAATTTTGCATTCATTTCGCTGTGTAACATTAGTAGGAAAAGAAATCTTGAAGTCTAAAAGTCTATTGATAAACAGTTTTGCTAAAAAAGTAATTATTCTCAGAAGCTTTTTCTTTAAAATATACTATTTACTTAGAATGGCTCTTACATTGTTAGCAAAAACATAATGAAATAATGGGCCATTTAGTGGGCTAATGTATTTTTCACTTGCTTTTTATCAACTTTCTTTTAAAAAAAAAGTCACTGCTGAGGGTGAAATAGTATAATAAGGTTAATGAGCAAAGAAATAACACAGAACTGCTTTTATCGTACTTAGCATCTCTAAATCACGGAGCAGGCGAAACAGATGCTTTGGAATGCAGCCGAGGAGTTGATCAGTAGAAGCTGATTATCTATTAATGAGAGGTTTTTAGTGGTGTACCCTGGTGTAAAAAATCACTAGACTCCATTCAGGCAGTCATCAGTTGCAAATGCCATGTATATGAATCACTTGATTGATGTACAAAATTCAAAACAGATTTCCCCTGGTGCCCTATGGGTTGTCATGCACTGATGATCCCCTATCTGTTTATGCTAATGAAACAGGGTTTTTCAATAAGTAAATATGTGTAGTATTTAATTAAACTCACTGCTGAGCTCTGTGTGAAAATGGAGCCCCATTGTTCAGAAGTATTTTTTGACTGCAGTTCTTTGTTTTCACCCCAGCTTTCCTTCCCAGTTGCCTTAGTGCCCTGTCTAAAGAGCACCTGGGTTTGTCCCGTGCCAAGATGTTGTGAGCACCACTGCACACAAGAAAAAGGTGCCTTTGACTTCCATAACGACAGGAACAAACCCTCAGTTCCCATCACCAGCTCCACAGCTGGCAGGATGCAAACAGGGGTCCTCTGGACAGTGAAGTGTGCTGGCATTCTGCAAACTGCCCTGCTGATGATCCCCTTTGGGGTCTGTGCAGTGACTGGGGAACGTTTTGTTCATGCAGTTTGTTGCCACATTTAGGAGATAAAGATTTTCAAAATATTTTGAGACTGAATGGTTAAAACAGTTTTATGAAAATATATATACTATTAGAGCAGGAGTGAAGCTCCTGATTCCTACTTCAAGGCCCTACATGTAGGGAGGACAACGCAAAAAAAACGTGAAAAAGGTAAAAATCAGGCTTCAGGTAGAAGCCTATAAAATATCTCCCTCAGCTGAAACAATGATCTTATGACTTTTGCCAATAAGGAAGCAAAAGTAATATTTAAATTATTATTATGTCATCTCACTGACTTTTGTTGCCTTTTTTGTGGTTTTGTTTTGTGGTTTTGTTTTTGGTTTTGGTTTTTTGTTCATTGTGATGATTATTTTCCTGAATGGAAATAGAGCAGTTGCTGATACGCTCTGCAGCACTCACAGTGAGTCCTGGCATGATTCGTGGCTTTTTTTATTGAAGAACTGGTTAATAGTTTACATTTATTAGTGGCTGCTTGCCCTTTACTGTGGCATGTGTTTGCAATTTAATGCTGCCATGTATCAATAGTATTTGCATGTTTGGTATTTTATTAGGCACCAGCAGTGGTCATGCATTTTATTTAGGCCATGCTGTAACTTTCCTCTGCTTGTGGGAATGCACATAAGAAAGGCTCAGTGTACCAGTTCCCTTCTTTACATTTCCAAAAATCCAAAAGCTGCAAAGACCAGTCTAGTTCAGATTTCTCTTCTTATCTGGTAGGATATCAGGGATCTTTCCTGGACTAATAGGGTTAGGAATACTTTGCTGAGTATGATCTTTTCTGTTATGGAATCATTAATCTAGTGAGAAAGCAATTTAAATGAAATAATGGACTCTGCTTTGACTATTTTATCTGTTTTTTTCCTGAGGTTTGATACAGAGGGGGGCTCAGAATCCTACTGAAGTTATTGTTATTGAAGTTATTAAATGAATATAACAATATGAATATTGTTATATTCATAAAGAGTTGCTCTTTCTGCTGTAGTCTCACTAACACATAAATATTTCAGAAATCCTACTTGCTCACAGCTTTTTGTTTATTATTATCAACAAAAAAGATTTTCAGCATAATTCCAGATCAGTGATAGCACATGACCAAGGGAAGCAGAAAAGCCACCTCAAGCCATGACTGTGCCTACACTCTGTCAATATGTATGAGAATGATGGCTTTGTTCCTACAGACAGCAGACCTTTCCCCTAAATGAATAAACATGATACCAAGAGGTCCTTCTCTTGTGCTGCAGAAGTCCTGATTTCACAGAGCTGGAGGAAAACATCTCCCAAGGATTTATATTCTCTTTCTGGAAGTGGAGTAAAAGCACCAAGTTTAAGATTAGCATCAGTTGCATTCACTTGTTGAGTTACTGCTTACCATCAGATTTGTGGGAACTTTGTAATCTGCTTAGAGTTTACTGGGCAGAGCTGGAGAAAATGTGTGGAATATTACTTGCAAAATAGTCTTCAAATTAAATTCCCCAAATTGCCTTTTGCTGTGTTTTTTTTTAAATCACCTATTGGTCTTGTTTACAAACCTTCATGCAAATGGCATATCAAAACATGGTTATTTATGAAGAAAACAAATCATCCAAACCTACAAGTTCTTTCATAGAAAATGGAATATTTTTTACATATTGAATACTTTCTCTATTTCCAGGCCCTGAGCTGTCATGAGACTGTCTTACATATCTTAAGGCTGTGGTGATATTTTGTTTGAAAGATCACAGAGTCAGTGTTTTTTAGTGTTCGTTTGTCTGGTTTCAGAGCTCTCTAATATTCACAATTCTAAGCTTTACTGGCACCCATGTGCATTGCAGAGAGACTCTCATGGCCCTCTGCCTCCTGAGAGTCAAAACTCTCAAGGTACCAAAACCAGTGTGTTCTTAATGAGAAAATCATTAGATCTGGCAATTTCTGAAACCTCACGAGGTCGATAGTAAAACCTCCACTGATTTTTTTATGCAGCCCAGATTTTGCTCCATGTGAAATCAAATATTTCATCAAGTTCTGTAATGCTGTAAAAAATATAGCAAAATGAAAACAGCTGTGAGTACATCTATAATTGGTTTTGATACTGGATGGCCACATTCTGCATCCAAGTCTGACATCTACTTCTTCAAAATTCTTGTGTAACATCTAAGGCATGAAAGAGCTGAAATCATGCTTTTTTGTTTTTTCCTATCTCAGTCTTACATAAATGTACAGTCGAGATGATTTTCCACTAAGATTCTTGATTATAGGACCTGAACAGAGAGACAAGAGTCTCATTTTTCTGGTTTAGCCCTTAAAGAAAGAATAACAGCAGAGGCACACTAAATAGTCATGCAACCATTAAGGTGTTTAAAAACTTTGATTTAAATTCAGCCTCCCAACAGTCTGTGTAACTCTTATGACAAGATTTCAGCTGAGTGCCCCAGCCAGGTAAGGTATTCTCAGGTGGCTCTCTTGCAGTCTCTCATCTCAAAAGTATTTCCCATCTAAGTAGTTAATCATCACTGCATATGGCACAGGAGTATGAACCACTATGGTCTTGGGTTTTTGTTTCCCAAGATATAACAGATGAGAGTCTTTTTTCCCTGAATGCCCCGTGGTGAAGCAAAAGAAGAGTTGAAAACCGCCATCTCAGGTCTTCAAGTTGTTTATTATTTCTTATCTACAAATTCTTTCTGTGCCTTGTGAAGGTCTCACAGCAAAGGCATGAAGCAACTCCCCTGCCCAGGACAGGCGGGCAGAACTTTTATACTACTTCCTACGTATCTTTTATTTACCATTAATCACCAATACCTACTGCTAATGTTAGGCATGTCATCTCTATCCTACACCAATCCCCGTGAGACACTACAGCAGAAAAATGGATACCAAGAAGAACAAAAAGAACAAGAACCACACCCAAG
>WAAE01016186.1:41113-71458 GCA_013400495.1 Nicator chloris
GGAAAGATGATTTTTCTAGTGGAAAAAATCCCCACATCCATGGTGATGTTGGCCAAGTGGGGCCAGTCCTTAGCAAACCCATCACCTTGAGAAACAGATTTTTTTTTTTCTGGTATTTTTTTCTGTTTTTTTTTTTTGTCTGGACTTTTTGGTTAATATTACACAGAGCTAAAATGAATTTATTTTGTCTTATGAGGACTAAAATCTTTTGATGCAGAAAAGAGCCAACCTGTTGCAAATGAATAAGAGTGATTTGTCCATTTCTTCAACAGGATCCTGCTTTTATGGCAGTGAAAGTTCTTCAGCACCATTTCCTTCATCATTGTCTGTAGTGGGAATAGGGAAATTTGAGGTAGATATTAAAAATGCTGGACCCTCTCTAGGTTAAAGTAATACCACTGGGAAAAGAGAGTAATTCAGAACAAACTCCTCAATTTTTAGAAGTTACCTTAAGTCAATATGGCAACCCAAGGTAATTTTCCATGAGTGCAAGAGTAAAATCATGAAACAATTGACTGCAGCTTGATGTGTCATGTATTATAGGAGCCTGGTTTTCTGACAGGTCAAAGTATGTATGAAAGTGAAATTAAATTACAACCCCATAGATGTGTCCTTGTCTGACAGGGTGTTGGCAGTCAGGAGATGGGATCAAATTCTACTGCTCTTCAGTATGTATTTATTAGAATTTTATATATACAAGCATAAAAGCTTGTATACACTCTGAAAGTCTGTGTGTTTAGGTTGAGCCTTGAAGAATTATTTTGTGTCTCTGATTTGGAGTAGCATGGGTCACACATACGGAAGGGAAGGTCAACTTGTGTGCCTTTAATCTCTATGTTCATAATGGTAAGGAAAGGTAAAAGGGTTATTTGCAAGACTTGCATGTTGAAAGAGACTGGTTTAGACCAGCAGAGATGTTCCTATGCAGTGTGGTCTGTGGCTTGAAGATTTTGTATCTTAAAAAACAGAATAATTAAACCCTGCCTACAGGATTTAAGGTGAGGAACACAGGGATTGACAATTGTCATGGGTGTCCTAGATATCCATAGGACATGGCTTTAGGTATTTGGAGTGCCTATCTGTCAGCTGCACCACAAAAATGATGAAGAGTAGAATTCCCATGCTTTGACTTCAGAAAGGCGAGGGATAAACTGGCTCAGCTCTTAAGTGCTGCAGGAGACTTGTGAGGCTCCTGATGGCTCACAGGATCGTGCCCACAGGCAGATGGAAGGACAGCACAAGGTTAAACATCAAAGACTTAATTGTGTTACTTTTCTTTTCAGGAATGTAATAAAATTGCTTTGGATTTTTACATTCTTAAGGCAGTTGTGAAAACTGTTCTTAAAACAGTTGTTAAGAAGTGAATCTGAGATGATGGCCTGCTGAAATATTTTATGTTATTTGAAAGAATCATTCTTCTAAATTTACAGTACTCCCTGAATCATTCTAGACTTTCCATAAGAGGTGTATCATAATAATCTTAATTTTTTGGTCTTTATTTCTTTGAGTGGTTTTTTTATCTGATAGAGAAGCCACAGCTTTTTTAAGAGCACCATGAGAGAAATTATCTCTTTCAGACTGTCTGCATTAGAGGGCAGTCCCAAGGCACCAAGGAAAAGAGAGATGCTTTAACTGTTGCTGGTGGCTAAGGAGCAAGCTGCATCTGTCTTTACAGGGAACAGATCATTGGGTTTGTGAGTCAGGGCAGGGTCTGGGAGCGTGGATGTGTGCACAGCTGAGAGCAAGGGACTGGAACGTGCACAGAATGTTTCATATTCTCCACATAACCACAGCTGCTGAGCATCCTCTTGTGTACTGTAGAAACTATATCAAAAGAAATATTCTCCACCTAAGGCTCTGGTGTCCAGGCCTGTCCCCTCTGTTATCTTGCAGCTATTCTTGACCAAGAGAGTAGAAGTGCTGGGAAATCTAATTACCTTTTCTTTAACTCAAAATGGATCAAAATTGGCAGAATTAGAGGAATGTTCTGATAAAACAGCTTCTTCTAACCATTCTGTTAAAACCAAAACTCTTTAGTTGGGAAAGGTCAGAACAATTTTAGAAAAGTTCTCCCAGATTTCAATCTTAATTTGTTTTTCTATATGATGTTCCAATTTGAAGAAGTAAATACTTTCGTTCAAAAATTAAATTAATTGTAATAATTAGCTATATCAACAAAGAGTAGTCAAGGTGAAAGCAAATGTTTGAACTAAACTCAACAAAAATATTTTGGAAAAAGTAGTTTTGTTTATCTTAAACTTTGATCTGTGCAGTAATTTGGAGAGATTATCACATACAAAAAGAACTTGAAACACAGAAAAAATGGATTTTTGTCCAAATGAATGTGTTTCTGAATATTTATTGCCTAGATTTTAATTTTTTAATTTTCTCCTAAAACCATTCTGATTATAGTGCAAATGGTACACAACTGGGATGCATTTCTCACTGTCTTTTTATCTGTATTTTACTTTATATAACTTTGTGACCCTTTTAGCTGATTTGCTAGTATCTTTCTTCAAATTCAATATGATCACATCAACCAGGAAATTGTCTGACAGTGTCAAACTCAATTTTAATATAGGCTTTGTTTCATGACAGGCAGCTGGAATGTACGTGGTGCAAGTCCATATTTCCCCAAACATTGCTCAGCTGCTTTCAAGTCATAGTGAGCTAAATATTGGCTTGACACTGATGCTATAACAGGAGACTGTAGAAGTTATGGACCCTTTTACTCAATGTACTCTTACTATATAAGATGCCAAGAATCAAACCCCAAGGAAATGCCAAGTTAAGATATTTGTACAGAAATATCTTTTCAGGAATTTTGGGCTGTAACCTTGATTCCTTTGATTCCTCATGCAGAGCTGAGCTCTGTTGGGCCCAGGTTTCATGGACTAGCTCTGATTTTTTAGGAACTTTCCTATAGCCCACTTCTCTGTAAGGCTCAAAGACACAGACAGGGTAAAATCCATTTCAATTAATGTTGGGTGTGAGGTGTAGGTGTTTATGTTAGAGCTAATCACTAAGTAGCTTTTAAAATCAATGCTGAGAAATGGGTTCCTCTACTGCATGATCCATCTTATCCCAAGATAAATATGTAGAATAGATTAATTGCACCTTGCAGGTACCTGTTTCTCCCCATTGACTGTAGGAAGAGGTTAGATGGAAGGATGCTCTAAAAGTAGAAGAAATGAGTATTGCTGAAGGAGTCTTCCAGCACTGCAGTGAAGACAGGTTTTGCTTTTTATCTGGCTCTGGCAGTACTCCAGATGTAGATTCATGCCTCACATTTGATGCAGCAGTGTGCAGGGAGGTTTTCACAAAAGTCTTGTAGCAGGAGTTAACACAGTGTGGTATTTCCAGGAGAAGCTGTAGTACATTTCCCTATCCAGAGTGGAGGTCTTCACTGTGCAGGTGGACCAGGTTATAAGCTTAGCCTGAATACACCACTATTATTGCTTTGAGTTTTAAATCACTGATATTAATACTTTATTTTGTACAGCTTATTATAAAATGTGTTGTTGAAGGAGTTTATATTGGACATAAAAGGATGTTTTTAAAAGACATAAAATGTGAGGGTGAACACATGTACACAAACACACAAATCAGAAAGAAACAGGGTTTTTAGCATAGCTACTTCTATAGCTGAACTCAGCACAATGCCTGAGGAAATCTATAGTCATGGGTTATATTATGTGAAGATACTTTTCCACTGAAGACTCATTTATTATAAGACTTAATATAAAATAATGAATATTTGCTTTAAGTCAGGTCAGGACCAGAACTTATCTCCCAGGGAATATGTGTAATTTTTGTGATAACCAGAAAAGACTTTCTTCCCCTGGAGTGAACTCGACTGGATTTAGTGCTGCATTAGTAGTCTGAGCATCTGAACTGTGCTTATTGGTAATTTAACTTCTCTTCAGCAGAGCACTAGGGTGTTTCTTTTCTTAAGCATGCACATAGTTACAGAGATTGATTCAATGGAACTACTCAGGAAATCAAGATGAAAATTATTTCTGCTTATTTCACAGATCTAATACTTCTGATTTTCGAGGAATAGGCTTTTCTGAAAATTGGATTTTAAGACCACAATAATAATTTTTGGTTCTGACCATAAATCTCAAATTATTACATATATATTAGTACTAATAGAATTAGTATTAGGAAAATGAAGACTGCCCATCAGAATTAGTTTGATAGAAAAAATTATGCCATTTACATTTGGACTAAGCTTGTAAATGTATAGAGGTACTCTTGTACATTTAAGGTGCTGTAAACCTAAAATTACTTCATTATACTTTTTTCTATACTGTAGCCACGGTATAGAAAAAACCTTCAGGTTTCAGTTCTTGCTCTAGTTTGATAATTCACCATAAATTTTCTAACCCTCTGGGTTGGTTTTCTGCAGCTAGAAGAGGAATCTCACACTACAGATTTGGTACCTCTCACTTGGAGAAAGGCTTTTTATGGAGGTCTCTTGGTGAGTCCTTTACTGAAGAAACCCCATGGGGGAAGACAACCCTCTACTTCATCCTCCAGTGCTCCTACTCAGGGCTTGGTCCTGGGGCTGAGATTGTTTAATGCCTTCAGTAATGAGGGGGAAGATAGCCGGATGGACAGACAGACAGCCACCTAAGAGGATGGGTGATGCCAAACTGAGGAGCAGTCTACATCTGAAATCAGACCTCTGAATATGGGATGGACCCAGGCACCCTTCAGGGCACCCACCCGACCTGATTCATTCAGTGAATCTTATTTTTGCAACAAACTGCAGAAGCATTGCACTTTAGGAAAAGCTCTGGTGATATTAATCTCAGTTTGACAGCAAAACTCCTATGACACTGACTTTTATAATTTACTCCCTGTCTATATCCCATAAAAACTAGTTAAACAGCTTCTAGTCCTTAAGTTGGTTCTTTTTGCTTGATGGAGCCTAAGGTCTTCAAAGCACCTCCAAGAGGACAGGTCCACCTACTCATTTGCATCTCATTCTACAGCTGGTGATTTTAGCACCCCAGGGTTTCATTGTCATAGAAGACACACTTCTGTCTGTCTTGTGCTTCTCAAATGTCATGCTCAAAAAAGGCTTTAGCTTTCTAAAGATGAGCAGATACTATTTGGAGATAAGCCATGAGTGTAGCAACAACCACAGATTTGAGTTAGCCAAGTAACACACTTTTATATTCTGCACCTCCACCCCACAGAATATGGTGATCATTTATACAAGCTTGTGCCTCACATATGAGACTGATAGAATTTATTTCCCATATTTCAAGTTCATAAATTGCTTGAAGACTATTTTATCACCATAATAATCCCTAGAACAAAAATTATTCAATGAAATTGAGTCAAAAACCAAAAATACCATTATGTGGTTTTGGAAACACAAGGCCTAAAGATCTTGAGCAAGAGATATAATTTAATGGGCAGATTAGGCAAAACCAGGTAATTATGAGGATATTACAATGAATGCAGAGTATTTTAATAAAAAACTGTGAAGACCATATCTCAGCAGAAAATGCCTAAAATCTGTATTCTACAGATTGGGAAAATTCACAGTTTGAGCAGATTTCTTGTTCATTTTACAGAAACTGAACTTTAATTATAAGGAAGCTGATGACATTTTTGATGTCCTGATAGTCTCCAAAATGCAAACCTTCAAATAGAGATGCTGAAAGAAAAGTAAGTGAGAATGTCTCCTTTTTCTCAGGACTGATTCTAAAGCTGAGGTATCTAATTCTAACATTTAATTTACAATCACAGTGGTAACTGTCCAATAGTTTTGCATGTTACTGGTGACAGGCTTGTGCTGCTGTTACATAGAGGCTAAAAATGTTTGCGAAAACCTTACCCCAAATATTTTGAATATTCAAAAACAGATATAAAGAGCGATGAGTGTAGAGACAGTTTCTTGTGTTAGAGAACCCCTCACTTTTGATGTGTCACAGAAATACTATGCTGATCAAGGGAAGCCAGCTGATATATCCTTTTTTGATTTCTGTAATGCTTTTCATACTGCCTCTCACAGGATCCTCTGGACAAAATGTGCAGCACTTACCTGGATAAACACATCCTGAGATGTGTGAGCTGGGTCATGGGTTGGGCAGAATGGGTTGTGATGAATGGGGTGACATCAGACTGGGGACCTGTAACTAGTGGGGTTCCACAGGGCTCCATCCTTGGCCCGGTGCTTCCTCAACATCTTCAGAAGCAACCTGGATGCAGGCCCTGAAGAAGTCTGGTGACAATTCTAAATTGGGAGGAGCTGTTGATTCCCTTGAGAGCAGAGAGGACCTGCAGAGAGACCTTGACAAATTAGAGAGATGAGCAGTCATGAACTGTATGAATTTTAACCAGGGCAAGTGCCAGATTGTTCACTTGGGACAGGGCAACTCTGGCACTGTGTACAGACCAGGGAATGAGAGAGCAGCTTTGTGGAAAGGGCTCCCCAAGGAAGTGGCCCAGCACCAAACCTGACACTTCAAGAAGAATTTGGACAAAGCTCTCTGACATGGGGTGTGGGTCTTGGTGTGTCTTGTGCAGGGCCATTAGCTGGACTTGATGATCCTGGTGGGTGCCTTCCAGCCCAGCATATTCTATGGCTCTGGGATTTCAAAGAGGATAGCTAGATCACAAAGGTGACAATTGGTGAATTCCAGCTGAAACTGGATATAGCAAGAGCCTGAATATACGTGAAACCTTGGCATGTAAAGACGTGAACCAGATGCCTGCAAAATGATACAGGGGCTCCACCTGTATGTCCCCAGAGACACTCAAAAGTAATTGATTTCTCTTTTACTTCTGCTAGTAATAGTAGAAAATAGTAGAAAATTGTGCTTAGTATGGTCAGTTTTCAAAATGCTTGCTTGACTAAAATTAATTAGATATCACAGCATCCTCAGAATAGCTTACAGAATAACTGTTTATTAGCTAGTAAACTGAAAGGAGGGACTGAAATTACTTTGCCAAAGCCACACATCAAGTCAAGATTCGAACTTGTATTTCCACATTCTCAATTTTGTGCTGTAACAGCCTGATTATACTGCCAGCAGTTTATCACCTCAGCAGTGCTGTACTGCTCCCCTAGGTCTCCTTCTTCCTAATAGTGGTTAACTCTCAGACCCTGTTAAACGCTCACTGGAAATGTGGATCAAGGGGATTGGCCAAAACTATTGCCCTGACTTTTTTTTTTTACAGAGTTTTTAAAGCTAACATAAATTTTTTATTCTGTGGATGCCTAGAGCTACATTATCTACCCAAATTAAGGTCGACCTGATTTCTTCAGAGTTGTTAAGTACCATAATGGTTCATTGAATCAGTGGGTGTATTTATTGTTGGTGAGCATCCCTGAAAACCAAGAAACTTTTATTTTGCTCTCTGAAGGCAGGCACTTAAGTCTGAAACTCAAGACCTGCTTTTTAAGTTATGAGATTCATTATCAAGTGAGAAAAAAATTTTCTGTACAGTATGTTTCAGAGTAGTGCTGGGAGAATTTCTTTTTTAAAGAAGAAAAGACAGATTTCCAATATATAGTGTCATGTTCTCAAATCCGTGAACTAAGAATAAATGTGAAGGGTTTTTTTAGATGAAGTTAGTTTGTCCCTAGACTTTGTAGGCAATACAGAATGCCTGTCCTTATGAGAACAAGGAATACGTATGAGATATATTCTTTTAGATGCAATGAGGCCATTTGTTAACACTTTCCCACAGAAGTTCTGTAATCTTGATCAGTTATGAGGACTGGTTTTCACTGTATTAGGCTGACCCACTCCTAGTACAGCAGTTAAGTAAAAAGAAAAAACCACATGAATGCAATGGAAGTTCAAATTCAGACTTATAGACTTATAGTCTTATAGACTATGTGCTAAATTAAAAAAAAAATAAAAAAGGTTATTTGGTTTCTGTCCTATACCTGCTTAGAAAAGCTGAGAGCTAGCAATCCAAAGCTTTAATGCAGAAGCACTTCTAGAATATTGTAAGTGGGTCCTCAGCTCTGATGGACAGAAGGAAAGAGTGAGCATTTATGAAGTCATTAAAGAAAATTCTGTTTAAACTCTCTCACACCTTAGGTCTTTGGGATGACAATACTAGATGTCATCCCTCTGCCTCCTGCTATCAGATGTCCAGTTAAGGACCTGACAGATTGCCTTTCACAAAACAACAGGTAAAGCATGTGTGTTTTACTCATGTTGAAGTTCTTTTTAAGAGGCAGTTATCAACAAAGGAGTTTTTTACGTGTTAACTGTCCTAACCACACCAGACACTATTGCTGAAAACATCGTGAAACAGTAAAAAATGAAGACATGGTCATGTCCATTAGGAAATTAATAATGAAAAAACCAGCACCAGCACCCAAAAGCAACTACACAACTGCTGGTACAAGTGGCACCAATGGAGAGCTGCCATGGCACTCAGACCTGATGAAAAGGTCACCAGGACCCAACCCAGGGCTCAGACAGCTGTAGTGCAAGAGAATAAGGGAGTGGGAGGAGGAGAGACTTGTACCCACAAATCCAGTGCCAGGCTTTGCAAGAATGAAAAAGAGTTTATGCCATGTGTTCTTTGTTGTGTGTTACTCTCCCCCTGTTTACAGGACCATCTGAAGCGTCTGTGCTGTCAAGTCTTCCTTCCTCTGGGCTATGTAAGGACAGCTGTGTTTAAGAGAGATTAAAGCAATGGTCAGACCTCTCCATCATGCCTCAGCTGCAGTGAATTTCCCCACTGGCAGTGCTGGCAGCCAGTGACATGGCAGCAGCCTGTGCCCCAGGGACTGCTCTGTGTGTGGAAGCAGCAGGAAGCCTGAACAACAGCCCTGCCAACTGATCTGAACCCAGGGACAGCAGCTGCCAGACCAGTTTCACCATGTCAGAATGGGATTTTGTCAAAGACAGTGTGAATTTGGGATGAAACCTTCTCCATTTTGCTGTGAAGCCTGACCTAAGCCAGCCAAGCAGAGTACATGGGCTTGCTGGATTTTCTGGAGCAGGTAACCTTCCACTATCACACCCTTGGCATAGGTGCAAGTAGGGGAGATCTGACCACCACAATCCAGCTTTTCCTGTTACCCTCTTGCAAGCAGCATTGCAATATAAACACAGCTATAAGGAGAGCATATAAAGCAGCCATGTAATTACAGTGACTTAGTGGTCCTTTGCAGTGGGCACATAATTAACTGTTGGCACACAGCAGCACATCCCCACTGCATGCAAAGTGAGGCAGAAGATTGTGTCACATGGCAGCAGAGTGTGGCTGCCCCAAGGACACTTACTGCTGTTTGTTTCCCAAAGCTCCTGCCTTCCCAGGATGATGGCTAATGAACCCTTTACACCCTCCATTACAGAAATGACTTATTTCTCAGCATACTGAAATAAAGGAAAATCTAATTATCCAACAGTTCCTTCCTCTGCCCTGGGTTTTAAATAATCTTGCACATAGGAATTTTACCTGTTTCCCAAAGCCTTGTTAATAGAGTCTGATTTAATTTCAAAGCAGAAAATTCAGTGATGAGATATACCAGTATTTTAAATGAAATCACATCTCTATCTGTGCACCCCTTTTAGACTGACTTACCATCATACCTAAATAAACATGCCTGGATATTGCAGACAAATGAACATCCAGATAATGCTTTACATCCAAGGTCTCATAACATAAGGGTCTGCTTATTCAATGAGGTGTTTCAATTAGACATTTGACTTTTCATGGCCTATCAAAATGTGTCAGGATAAATTCTGAGCTAACCTAAATCAGAACAGTTCCCTGTTACCTGTGGACTGTGGACCAAAGCTGACTTCAACAGGGGCAAATCTGTCTCACTGCTATTTCAGGCCTTGCAATATGTTGCTTATGAAAGAGATCCTAGCCAAGAATTATTCATAGAAATCGGAAAATAACTTCAAACATAACATAAATCAGACAGAGTAGAAATCTCTCTGCATTCACTCTGTGAACACAACTCAGAATTCATCATTTCTGGGAGAAGTTTGCATTAGGCAGGAGTGTCTGCCAGAGCAGTCTCTCTGCTGGGTAGCAATACCATTGCCCCAGCCCAATAACTTCATGATCAGGGCATTTTCTAGGTGCTGGGAAATGTAGATTCAATTTCAAATACACTGTGGACCACGGTGACACAGTGTCACAGTCTCCCTGTGACACAGCCAACAGTTGGACAGGTTCCCATGTGTTCCCTCAGTAATACAGTGGCTTGGTTTCAGTGTGCTGTGTTAAAATCTCTAGCTGTGTGATGATTGACTTACAGCAAAAAATGGGAACCTGTACTCTTCTACTGGGATGCTGGGGCATTTTATAAAAAAGTCAGAATTGTCCCTTTGTTTGCCAGGATGTTTGGCAACTCTGCTTGTAGCAGCTGCCTCACAGGTTTGGTCCCAAATGGACTATCCAGAGCTGGAAACTTCCTTTTAAATCTAGGTCATCATTGCCACTGGCTTCTTCTGTCCAAACTGCCCTTCAAGGCCATTGTAGCATTATTTCCAGGTTATCATAATTACAAAAATCTAAATCTACTTTTCTTAAAATTGCTATAAATCCTTCAGTTGGTTTAGAATAACTTCACCAAGGGACCAGGACTGAAATAATTTGAATAAGCAGGTTTCTCATTTGCAAACTAACCTCTCTTTCCTCTGACTATCACTTCACTGGAAAGAATCGATGGCTTTTGACTTCCACCAATACAAATAATCCATTTTTTAGCCAAGCACATTTATTATGTCTATTTATACACCAAGCACACATTTATCTGAATCCAATGGCACTTTCTCCTTATTGTGAATTCTAATGTGCAGAGAAAATGAAAGAGACTGATCTCAAGCTTAGAAAATCCAAACTCTGAGAAAAAAATTCTTTCATGGAGGGCCATCTGATATCTCAGGAAATAAATTCTATATCTCTTCATTCTGCTTTTGTGCCCATGTCTAGTGTCTAGTCACATGCACAGTAAACTTTCTGTTTCTATATATGACTAGGCTTCTTTTTATTCCTTTTTTTCTGATGTCTTATTGTGAGGTGCCAGTTAATATTCTCTTAAAAGTCATGAAGTGATACCATGTGTGACCTTTCTTCGTTTTCCATAACAAAGATACCTGCAGTTTGACCTTGTCATCTAGACATTTGTTGCTGTCAGCTTGGGATTCCAGAAAGGTTTTCATTTTCTTTGAAGCACTGTCCTTCTCACTTTGGCAGTGAACCAATTCTTAAGAGGTCAGCGTGGGCTTTCGATACTTGCACTCACAACAGACCAAAATTGTAAATATTTTTTGCAAATCAAATCCTGCATCAAATACTGCAGCTGTCTCATCATATTCTGCCTCCTAGGGAGAATATCTACTAATCTTTCAAAAAGGAGAGAGGCAAGTCAAGTGAATCAAGAGATCTATCAGCTCAGCAAGAGTTGCTATATGGAATTTTCTGGCCTGCATTATGCAGGAAGACAGACTAGGATGGTCTAATAGGTTTTTTCACCTTAAAACTGATGTCTCTGTCAGCCATTTCATTGGAATCACCTGAAATTGCATCAGTTGACATTCTGACCCATTTCTTTATTTCATTCTTTTTTTCTGGCGAAGGAATAGCTTCCATGCCTGTAACTCCATTTAATAACTTTGAATTTTTTCCTTCTTAGAGGAAAAAAAATAAAGTTCCCCATGCTCTGATACACTAAGATTAATTATTTTCCAAAGTTTTTTGAAAGAGGAAAGGAACAGATAAATGGAAAGGTCACAGATTTATCCTGTATTGCCTCTCATGAAGCACACAGTGTGCCTAACACCTTCTGGAAACTCTCATTGTGTACTCCATTGGTATGTTACACACATTTTGTCTCAGAATTTCTTTTGTTCAGATTATTGTAGTATTCTGTTCTCAGCTACAAAACGGTGATCTTGAAATAGTTTAAAATGGGATACTTCGATTTATTTTTAACATCCTTAAATATTTCAAATGCACTAAGAATTATAAATCAAGCGCTAGCTAGACTAGCACAGTTATTCACAAGGCATTTGAAAATAAATTCTTCATTCTGTACACTTCCAGAAACAAATACAAGCACATAAATACATATCTTACATACTGTAAAAATAGTGGAATAAAATTGAATCATCATTTAAAAATACAATTTAAGGTGAGAAAAAATGTTAATGCTACTGTCCCCAAAACAAATTGCACAAACTCTGTAAAATCAAAGCCAAAGTTAAATGTGGAAGAAATGAAAGGTGTGGAAATGTACAGATAAAGCATCCAGACAATCTTAACGTGTGCCAGTGTAATAGGGAAAAATATCCATTAAAATCAATCTACTTGGGGTTTTGCTCCAATTTGTATTAATTTGAATTAGCAGACTTATTTTTTCCTGTTATTTTTCTTTTTATGTTGTCACTCAAAGGTAGAACTGAGGTTATTTCATTATCTTATCTGCTTGGAATCTGTTTCATTGTGGGTTGTTTTTTTGTTTTTTTTTCCAGAGTGAAATAATTCATCAAACCTAAAGAGCAGATGAGAAGTCACTCAAAGGAGAAAAAAATTATATGGAACAAAATGCAGAGAATGGGAATGAATGCATGATACTATGCATTGATCTACTTTCCCTTGTTTTCTCTTCCCATGATAACAAAATCAAACAGCTTTATGGACTATGGCCATATATAATCTAAATATCTAAAGATAACATTAACCCATATTCCCTAAAGAGGGCTTGATTATAAGAGAGTAGGAGAGGGACTTCTTATAGGGTTGTGTACAGACAGGACAAGGTAATGGCCTCAAACTGAAAGGGAATACATTTTGATTAAATATTGCCAAGAAATTCTTTACTGTGAGAGTGGCGAGGCACTGGAACAGGCTGCCCAGATAAAATCTGGCTGTCCCATCCCCGGAAGTGTTAGAAGCCAGGATGGGTGGGCCTGTGAGCAACCTGGGCTAGTGGGAGGTGTCCCTGCATGCCAGGGGGGTGATTTTCATAATCACCAAGGAATGGTGACATTAATTATTAATATACAAGGTGTGTATAGAATTACTATTTAATTAAATTTTTAAAATTAGCTACAGAATAGTGGGTTGTAATTTAGACATTCTGCAATTTATGGATCAAAGTAAATAATTAAATATTACATTACAGCTTCTGGGAAACATTACCTACATTGTAAGTAGAAAGAGAAAAAAGTGTGAATATATTAATGTGGAGGTGCAAAGATTTATGCCTTTACTAAAAGAAACAGTAAACATTGCCATGATCAGATAAATTGTTTTTATCTAGAAGCATAAAGAATAGGACATATGCATCCATTATATCTAAATTTTTAATAAATCTTATCATATTTCACCTTTATGCATGCAAACATCTTGTCATCTTCTTGCTGTATTGTAAACTTCAAGATGGGTTTTTTAGCTAGTAGTCACCTGTTGAGCACCAACACAAGCCATTTATTTGGACTATATTATAAAAAATACTGCAGTTTAGCTCACGGGTAAGTTAGAATTATGTTAAACAAATCATTTGTGCTTCGCTGGTTACTTTTGCGTCAATGTTTCAACAGCAATTTGCTCTTTTACTAGCTAAACAAAATTTTTGGCACCAGGTGCAATCTTTTGTGTTTAGACTCATAAATAATAAGTTTCTGCACTGTAATATATATTATATATATATTTCCAGTTAGTGAGCTAATTCTTTTTTAAGGTAAGTTCTGGAATTAAGTTGACACCACAAACATCATCTGTTATGAATAAATTCTGTGAGTTTATAGACTGCTGTTCAGATTTCTGTATTAGGATACGTGGGGCTTCATTTTTCTAGGGGTAAAACTGAAGCATAAACATTTGCATCATAGATCTCAACACTGTGGATGCAAACTTGTTTTGTCCTTAAATTATAAGACTGTGCAGGCTGTCACATCTTATTCTAATTGTATTTCAGTTCTTTGACTGTGTGGAGTATTTCAGCCATGTGAGTTAAACAACTACACAATAACTTAATTCTCATTAGTGATCAACTGTGTTGCTTCTTTAGTTGCAATTACAGCAACTACCCAAAAAAGGGGAAGCTTAAACTGTAATTTTTTTGTTGTTGTTCTTGTTTTTCTTTCATTTCTTCATTCACTTTCTAGTTTTTTCTTATGAAATATATACCCCCTGGCCTGAAAACCCTTTCTCCATGGTTTCAATATTGCAGGTACTCTAAAAATAAATTAGCATAAGGGAAAATAACAAAAGTCCCCAAACAACACCAAAATCATTGATAGCATAGTCAAGCATCTCTCGCTATTTTACCTCAGAGGCCCTTTTAAATATTTAATAAGCTTACTGCTGTTCCTGGTCTTTTGGACTACAGTGCCATTAGTAAAGAAAACTGCCATTTGACATTAAAGGAATGTAAGGAATAACCAAACAAAGAAAGAAAATGGCCTTTTATGAAAAAAAACTGTGAACTTTCCAGAACAACACTGGAAAATAATTTGCAGTACCGTTTTCCCTGTTCCTTGAAGAACCTAAATAGGTTCTGAATGTATATAAATAGACATTTTTTGCCTAAAAGCTGCTTAACTCTTTATTTGTATCTTGTCTCCATATTACAATACTAAAATATTATTAAATTTTAGATAGGTAGCACTGGAAAAAGGAATCTCTTTTGTCTGAGCTACAACTCAAGTGGAAACATCTGTAATGAATAATGACCACAATCTAGGGCTCCTCATGATGTGAATGAACAGTTTTGTTATTAATATTATAATGATTTACTTACGGATTCTTCTTTGCATCCCTGATGATCCACTACAACCTCAGTAAACACAAGTTTATGGTTTCATACATGGTTAATACCAAAATATGGGTGCATAATTCTGCATATCAGCCAAAAAGAATTATATTTAAGAACACAGAGAAGAGAACATTTATTATCTCACCTAATGGTAGTTCCTAGGCATCCCTGTTGTGACCAAGTATTTGACCATGATGTGCAAATGAAAAAAGATTTGTTATTTATAACAAAACTCTTACAATCAAAGGACAGCTGTCGCGGTGTGTGCCTCTCTGGGATTACCTTGTGTGCTCAACCACAATCTGCCCCGCAGATTCTGAAAGCCCCAGCAACCATCGTCGGGTCGGTGCAAAACAGATGAGATGGGCCTTGCATACAGCTCTGAGAATCACCTTTATTACAGCAACTCGAAACATAACTTAACTCAAAGGCAGTGCAGAGGCAAAAGGGCCTCGCCAGACTCTGGACAGGGGGTTTTAAGGGACAGAACATAGGCGGGGTTTTGGGGCCAGGGTCCAATGACATTACAACAGGGGAGGAGCAAAGGGAGGGGATTACAATGTATAAACTAATGAGGGAAGCCTGGGGAGGACAGTAGGTCACATGGGCCAATGGGGCATCGAGGTTTAGGGGAATTCCAGGGCGGGGTTTAGGTAGGGTTTGGCCCATGGGGGAAGACAGACAGGGAATACTCTGGGGAAAGGGACAGGATTAGGGGGAAATGACAGCTGAGGGGAGGATACAGCCTTAGGGACAAACTATTAACACAGGGAAAACGGGGGGATACAGAATAAACCATTAAATACATAGAATACATGAGGAACACATAATAAAATACATAAGGAACATATCGGATATTTGGGGTAGCCCTAAGGGGACTTAAGACAGCCCCTATCAGCCTTAGCCTAATTCCTTGTGGAAGGGAAAAGTTTACTCCCAAGACATGTACAGCTTGATATAAAATGTGAATATATTGTCTTCCTCTGTTCATTCTAAGAGATATAAACATGCTATCTAAAAAACATTATTTTATTAATTGTTATCATTTAAGTCCAGGTATTGCAAAACATTTTATTTTGCTGATGTAATTATCTTCCTTCTGAATATCTGATTTCTCTAATGCACTCTTACTTCTGGCAACACTGCAGGACATAACCTAAGGGATATTTAGATATGACATATAACTGAAGTTAGGAACTTCAGTTCTGATGTGGAAATAATCTTGGAAAGCCACCTTACTTATCAAGTTTTTTCACCCAAGGTCTGTCTTTAGAAAGGAAGGGTTTTGGTTTCTTAGCAGGTGAGGATGATATGCGAAACTGGTAGGTAAAATTCCAAGGTCAGTGCAACCTTTTCTCTTAGGTTGGATCAAAAATATCCATTATCATTCCACTTATTACCACTATCACATTCGGTGAAAACCATGTGTGTCAATAAATACAGAGGCCAGTACTTCTTCAGTAGCCTTGACATTATAGCAACACCAGCTTTACGGCAAGCCAGAAGCCAGGCATATCTAGAACTTTGAGGCATCTTGAATTTCAAGAGTGCTATCATCTGCACATCAGTGTCATTCAAACCTAAATCATGTTTAATTTCTTACATTACTTCCCTTTGGTCTGGTAAAAAACCTGCTGCATCTGAAAATACACAGTATGTGGCAGGGTAGTAGAAAATTTGGATCCAAATATTTGGATTCAAATAGATATTTGGATCGCAAATCCAAATAGATTTGCGAAGGGCTCTGGGTTTGCCAGCCCAAGTGCTGACAGTATTTCACTGGAAGCCTTGAACATGGACATCATGCTTTTGTCATTTATTTGGTCTGTTGCGTGGGTTTGGTACCCACAACAGCTGTTTTCTCACCCTTGATATCTTGTGATCTGCAAATGCGACTTCACTGATGATCACTGACAGCACCTTTCTTTGTCTGCAAAGCCTCCTGTGTGCAGATATCAGTTTTTTCTTTTGTTCTTGTCAACACATACTTTGCTCCCACCTCCCTCACATAACCATGTGAAGAGGCACATCTGCTTCTGTTTACTTTGCCATTCATGTCAGCTGCGTTTTGCTGTACATTTTCTTGCCTTGGCTACATCCCAGCCTTTGTGTTCACAAAGGGGAGTCGAAGGGAACCTGATACGCCCTGAGCCAATTACAGCCCTGTCTTGGGGACTCAGCTGGCAGTTCAGCTGCAGTACATGGAGCAGGGTATAACCCTGAGAAATGTCACCCATTGCTTCTCCAGGGCAGAAGAAATTGCCAGTACAATGAGAAAATGTCTTAGCAGACACCAGAATATTCTGAAGTAATTTTCTTGACTGACTTTTCCCAGTTCCTGTCATGAAGATGAAAAAGTAAAATTCCTATAAAAATCACTCAAGCCACTTCAGGTGGCTGTCAGTGGGATCAGCTCAGCACCTGTCCAAAGTAGGAACACACTAAATTTGCACTGGGGTGTGTTAAAGGTCTACAGGAAGCAAACATCAGTGCTACATCCCTTGGGGTCATATTTGCTGTTGAACTTGGTCACAAGTTCAATTTACTCTTGATGCAGGTATAAGGTATCCTACTCCACAATACCTTCACCTGTCTCTGCTGCTAAACATCATGGGTTTGCAGAATCAAGCCTGGTTTGCACACAGGTGTCTCTCTGCAGTAAAGATGATGGTAATGACTCCCTGCATGCTGCTTTTGGTGCCCACACAGCGTGTCATGGTCAAACATGAACTCAGGTGAGAGCAGATATTATCCAGCACAAGGAAGAGCTGCTGGACTGCCTCCGCATTGCACACCTGTGGCACCAGCCCGTGACATCTCCCTGGCACGTGACAGGGCTGGCCATGATGGTCCCACTGCCTGGGTACAGCACTCAAGTCTGGAAATATCACTGACAAGTCATGTCACTGTTTTAATGTACTCATCCAAAACCTGCTTATTCCAGGTAAATGGGGATGAGACTTGATTGCTTTATAGAAAAATCATGTTCCATGCACTGGTTTTGCTACAGGAAAGGGAGAGTGGTACTGGACTCCCTGCTGACCCTCAAGCAGAGGGGACCAAAGACATTTTCCAGGAACAAGCTCGTGTAATGCTACCAGGTCAAAGCATATTTGGTGCTTAAATGGCCTAAATATAGAAATTAAAAATATTAAAACCCAGGTTTCAAATAATGCAAGGAAAATTTAATCTGGTTGCTGTTTATGTTGCAAGTGTATTTTAAATAATTTACTAACTGCTTTATAGGGGTTAGCAGCTTTTTACAGATGTGAACAAGTAAAATTATAGCTGGAGGATAAAATATGGAAAGCCTTAATCTCTGATTATAGCTGTAACCAGCTGGATCTGTGCAAGTATGAAACCCCTGCATCCTCATTTCACACCAGCAGTTGATAGGAACCATATCTGTGTTATGAGTATTAATTCATGCCAAGTCTCCTTTATTGCATATAACTAATATTTTCTAAAGCTCATAGTTTTGTTCAGGCTCCTTTACGGGAAGGCAAATTCCAGTGGAGAGCCTGGAAACCTTGTTCAGTCACAAACAGCTGCGGTTAAAGGAACAATGGAGTTACAGGAAAAAGTCGTGGCTGACGACCGGTGCTTAACACTCGATCGTTATCATCTGATAAGGATAAGCTCGTCAGCCCCCACCCTGACTCTCATCTGAAAATGAATCGGGAAATCAGCACCCCTGAAAAACCTATTCAGTGGAAAGGAGGACCATATTCAATCCTTTCAGCGGGACCAGAGACCAGCATTCGACAACTATGGAATACATCTACAACAGAAAGAGACTTTTTGTTCTCATTGCGAACTCAAGCCTAAGGGCGAATTTCGGGTATAAAAACCGGGGTACTGGCACATCCAATTTGTGACAGAGAGAGGGCGAGTGAGAGGGCTACTCTGTTCACCAGTGCCAAAGTCCTGGGTCTTGGTACTTTGTCCGCTGACCGTGTGCTTTTTCTTTTTAAATTTCTGTAATAAATAAATTCTATTTTTTATTTTTTAATTTGGCTGGTTTTGGCTTTTTATATATAACATCTGCATTCATTTGACTATGTGGCTGTCTGTACCTGTCTTTGAAAAGTGGAAATATCTTCTTATAGCCATTGCTCACACCACAGCCAGGGAGGTTTCTGGATTATCTGTCTGCCTGCAAAACATGCAGCCTGTTATTCAGTTGTGCCAACAAAAAGAAAATGTGGAGTTCACACCAGGGACCAATTGACTAAGACGAGAACTTCACATAAACTCACACTATTTTAGATTTCAGGTAGCTTGAATGTCATACTTATTGTAAAAAGAAAACAAAATCATATTCTAATGACACTTAGTCCACAACCTTATAAACGTCTTTGTACCAGAACTGTTTGAACTTTTTGTGGCTACTGCTAAAATGGTGATGTGTTTTTAATAACAAGTGTCCAGATAGCAAAGATTTTAACATCAGACAATTCTATGCCATGTAACCCTCTACTCATAACACCTTCCTGTCCTTATGTCTTGTAAGCCACAGAAGGAACTTCATGGGTCTCCCCATGGTCTCCAGAAACTCAGCAGAGTAGACATGGTAAGGTACAAGCAGAAAATATATGTAAACACACTCCAGAGATGCAGTGGCTCAGAGCTGGGTACCAACAATAACCAGCATTAGAAAGTTTCACACAAAGTCCAAGAAGTTCAGCAAATTTGGCTGTAGAGAAGAGAGGAGGAAAAACCCCTGATGCACATGATTCAATTCCAGACAGTAATTATAATAATGTATAAGCCATAGGTAAATGCATAACGTCTCCCCAAATACTTAGAAACAATTCTGGGCCAGGGATTTCTAATTAGAACCCAAAAGTGCAAGTACAAGTAGTAAAGAAGATTTTTTCAGAAGGAATGCTATTTCCTATTAGGTGCTCACAGCATCTCCACAGCATTAATCCCAGGCTATCGACAGGGTCCACTCTACATTAAAATCAGCAGCTTGGCAATTAGAAAAAAAATGCTGTGCTGGCTTGCAAAGGAAATGTGATTTGTGAAGCTCTCAAGGTTTCAGTCCAGGGGTTTTGTTCTAAATGTGCTGCATCCAACACTTTGAATGCTCAGATGAAAACAAAGTGCTCCTCTAATGTGACATGTCATTTTGCATAGTGTATTTTTGGGTCCATTGCTCTGATTATTGTCTTTCTAGGAATTATACCAGTGCCTACTTGAGATCTGGAAGATTAGCATTAACAGGATAGAAAAGAAGAGGACAGCTGTTTCATGATGGCATTTAGACAGATGATCTGTCTGCTGCCTAATGCACATATCATCTACATACCAGTCAGCACAATGCAAACTGCTAAAAAAGTTTATGTGAGAAAACACTCCAAATATAGGTGTGCTTGCTTATCATGCTGCCTCTCCCACAGACAGAAAGATTTCTCTTTTGTAATTTCACTAGGCAACCTGCTTCAGCTCTTGACGTAGGATAAAGTTTGGCTCTAAAAAGACAACATCTACACGTGTTTATTAAATTCTGTAATAGTAAATTCTCAAGCTTCTGAGACAGAGAAAAGGCCTTTCTAGTTGAGCTTTCACACTTTGGGGTACTTATTTCTAATGATTCATAGAGTCTTGTGAATTCTCTTATTGTGATAGGCATAGTCACAATTGTTGTGATACCAAATTTTGATGTTTGTAAAAGGCTCCCTTGGGATCAGGAGCTCAAGTACAATTTAATTGCAGATGGGTCTGTAAATCTCAGGAACTCTGTAATCTCAGTTTACCATGAAGTCTGCTGTCTCTTGCTTACCTCTCTTGCCAGGTGTGATCATGTTCTCCAGATAAAAACCATCTTGTGACTGAGTAAAGATCATAGGTTGTTGTGATTGTGGTTTGTTTTCTTTTGTTTTTCTGTTTGTCTTAACCATGTCAATAGAAAACTTGACATGACCATAAGGAAAAATGTAACACAGTAAACAGTATTATTTAAGGCAAATTAAATGTCAGTAAAAAAATGGAACAAAAGGAATTTTCACTGAAGTGGAAAGCTCTTAATTATACTGCATATTTCCAGGAAAGGAGACTAGAAGCTACTATAATTTACCTGCATTCAGTGCTTTGAGTTCTGTACCAGCCGACATTACCATGCTTTATATCTTTTCTGAATATAGAATTTTGCCTGCTGAGAAAGCATGTAACCTGGATTGACTAAAGTGTGGAGCTGCACACAGACATCACTCATTCCTTCTTAACTCCTTGCAGCCTTTTTGAGAATTGCTGAGAGTTGCTGCACTTCAAAAGCCTGTGTACCTCTCTTAAAATCCCCAACCCTCTTCCTTTTTACTGCTTAATCAAGGTGAACGAATACACTAATGAATAAGAATTGTGAGCCTAATGAGTAAGAATTGTGTTTTCCTTTCCATAATGATTCGTTTACTTGCAGCTTTATACAAAGGGCTCCTGGCAGGAAAAAGCCCTGGTAAACAAGGCAGACAAAACCAGGCTTCATGCTGTGAGGAAACCAGGTTGTTTATGTTGGTATCCTTAGAAAATATTTTCTTTAAAGCATACCTTTGGTTTAACGACATTTAAAATTCTGTGTATTATGATATTCTCCTCTTGTTCCTTGTGCTTTTGTTAAATTTTAAGAAGTTGCTTGAATAATGCATGATATCATATGAAGCACAGAGTGAATCTGTTAATCGATGAGTATGAAATTAGAGTTGAAAACAAGATAAAAGCATCTTTATAATTATGTACTCCATATCCCTATCAGAAGGTGGAGATTTTTCCCTCTGTAATCATCATGACTTTGTCCCATTTCATTTTCAGTATAGTAAGGATTGGAATTTCATCACTGCATTTGTGGGAATGAATTGGAATTTATTCTTCGTCCAAATCTAGCATTTTACCATGCTTTTTGTACAGTATTTAAATGAGATCTCTTGAATATACCTCCAACAAATGATATTTTCTATGGCTTAATTCTATAGAAGAGGGTCCACTCTTCCACTGGCATTAAATTTCTTCAAATGCAATCTCAATCTGCTATTTATGGTTCAGAAATCTGTGCGAGTTTTGCATATACATAGTGAGAAACTCTAAATAATTAAAACTTAAAATGGTTTTCAGAGAAGCCTTTTGGAATCACATCTGTTACTTCGTGTAGGAATTTTCCTTCACAGCTGTTTCTATTTGTTCCTTATTTCTTTTAGGGTGCTAATGGCATTACAAGCTTGTCCTATACCAGACACTGTTAATAAAGCAGATCTGCATTATAAGCTTGTCTAGTCACAGGAGGACAACTGTGACAATAGACAGGATATGACAGATGCTCTGCCCCTCTTCCTTCTGTGGGCACCATCTTCCTCCTGGTGTTTTTGGACTGCTCTGGCATTGGCTGGATGACATAATTTAAACACATCATAGAATAATTTGGGTTGGAAAGGACCTTAAAATCACCCAGTTCCCAATCCCCTTCCAAGGACAAAGACATCTTCCATTTGACCAAATTGCTCTGATCTCAAAGTAACCTCTGATTGCCTGGTTCCTTTGGATCGGGAATTGCTCATATATAAAGATATATATACTTTATGTGTATTTATATACACAGAGGTAACACCTTCTGTGAATATAGAAAATCAGAACACAGTGCTGTCTTCAGAAGCATGAAGACAGTGAGATAAAGCACTCCGAGGAAAGGCCACCCAAACCAGAAAAAAACAGGCAACATCTGTGAATTGAAAACTGTATTTTAAGGAGTTTTGTGAAAGTAGAGGGGAACTCCCCTTGGCACTGCTCTGGCAGAGCATATTGCTGGCTGTAAGGCACTTGTTGGGGCTGGTGCTCTGTCAGTTTCCTTGTCTTAATGCTGATGATCTTACAGAAATTTCCATGAGCTCTGGAGGAATGACCAAGGAGGGAGAAGGTCGAAGTGTGCTGTGGCAAGTCCTTGTCCAGACCTGCTCTAGCTGAAGAGGGAGAACAAATAGTATGGAAGGAAAAGTGGAAGAGAGACTTGAGAGGGAAAAAGAGGCTGCAGAAGCCTGACCAGGATTTCGACACCACTCACACTGTGGCCATTCTCTGGCAGATGTGTCCCTGACTTCTGTTCCTCCCCACACTGCTGGGGCACCACCTCCTCACACAGCCCCTGTCCACCTATGGCATATCCTGTGTCTCCCTGAGCTTACTGTGGTCCTACCTGGCTTTCCCAGAGAGCCCTACACTGACCAAAGGCCCCTTCCCCTGATCCCAGAGAGTCTGGTCCTGACCTTCAGCCTCCACCAGAGGCACTGATTTGGGGTGGGCTCCTGTGGGGAGGCAGGATGGGTTTGGTTATTTTGAAACCAGCCTGAGACAAGCAGCTGCACTTTCAGGCTTTACTGCAGATTTCTTTCATCTCTTCTGAGCGTCCTTCTGGTTCCAATGACATCTTATGTGTTACCTAAGGGGAGCCCTGGTTGGTGTGCTCTTATTTTATGGGTATCTATTTAGAGCACATATTCCCCCAGCACACACATCACCTGTAAGTATTTGCACGTGGAAAAGCAGGTGTCTCACTCAGGCCCCTGTTACCCCTGGGCTTGCTCTTATGTGGAAGGCCAGTTTACTTGGTGTAGACTGGCTCCTTGCACCTGGCAGCAGAACTGTATCAGTCCCTTCTGCCACTGTTTTTTTTCCTGTTCCCTTATTTACAGGCCATTCATCTTTCACCCAGCACTTGGGTACTTGCACAGAGTAGACACTGGAGAGACCACCAGCCTTTGGTGGAATTTCTAGAATTTTTGCCAGACTTCAACATTAAACTCAGTAAAAGTGATTATGTAATACAGCACCATTCCACAGGTTTTATAGGAAGCACAGGGCAGTCACTAAACTACAACCAATAATACCTTTACTAGTAATAGTTTCTTGTGGGAATAAGGGGGACAAAATCCTTCCTTAACCTCACAGCTAGGGCTGCAGTGCAAGGATTACTGTCAAAAGACTATTATCCTCTTTGAGTTAGGCAGAAAAGGGAACAATTACTGGCTTATGTTAGAAGAAGAGTTTTCATGAAAAGCTTTATTTCAGAAACAATATACTTAAACATCCTTCTGTATTTCAGATATTTCCGTATCCATTTTCTCCTGTAAGCATTTCTTCTCTCTAGAAGCTCTCACTACAGTTATATCAAGCTATAGAAACCACCCAGTACAAAACCCTGGATGGCACATATTATTTGACCCAACAGTTCTTGACCTTGCAGCAATTTTCACTGTTCTTCTTGCCTCCTTCCCCTTCCCTGAGCTGACACTCAAACAATAATCTTCTTCTAACTCTCTCTTCCTACAAAGAAAGGGTGCCTTTCTTTACTTACTGACCAGGTAAAGAAAAGCAAATACAACACAACAGTTAAATGTAACAAAGATGTGACATCTTGTTTGCAGTGCCACATTTCTACCATTATAAGATGCCTTTGGAAATCAGAATATACTCATTTGGGCTTACATGAGACCAAATGACACCTCAATTACCCAACATGTTTTGGAGAGCTTCTTGAAAGATGTGGGCATGCACACTATGGCAAATGTGGAAAACAGAATAAACAAATGTCTTTAGGCTGCTTTCTGCCAATCCTTTTCCTGTGTGCTTTTCAGATGAGGACACAGCTAATGAGTTGGTTAATTTTTTCTTCCAGCGTGTCCCCTCATGTCCCTCAGCCTCCCTGCTGCATGGGCAAGAGCATGTTTGCATGACCAGGGTGTGTAGGATTTCCTTCTGTGGGACCTATGCATTTCTAACCACAATGACAAATGTTTGCACAGCCCATCACCTGGCCAGCTGAAATCTGCATGTCTGGGAACTCCTGAGGCACCTGAAGTATCAGTGACAGAGAGATGTAGGACAGAGGAAACTGCTTTAGAGAAAAACAAAGAGAGCTTTAAAATATTTATGTAAATTTACTTAATGCTACAGAGTGGTGGTTTTTTTGTGGGTTTTTGGGCTTTTTAAAAAATGTTAATTGTGAATATCTACTGTTTAATTGGGAAAGTGAAAATATTACTCAAGGTAATATCTGTAATACCCATTGTGTGGTTATGAGCACATCACTTTCTAAAAGTACATTTGTGTGTCTGCACTAAATTGCAAAGAAAGTACCTCATAGAATTAGGATAGCCCTTACATGTTTATTAAGATAAGCTTCTTGCTAAAATATTACCTCCTGGTGAATAAGAATGCAGCACTAGGAAACAAATTGAGAAGCTATTCAAATTTTTAATCTCCAAGGTGACTATGGCACAAGATATCAGCTATTTTTGAAGAGCAAGTGGAAGCTTTTTTAACCTGCTGGAACGCACTGAAAATGCTGAAGGAAGTGGTGGGTGAAGGAGAATGGATGAGTATAATAAAACTGAGAACAAAAGACTCTGCTGAAGGTCTTCACAAGAGACTACTAAGAAACTTTGGTGGTCAGAGGTTAGATCCTGCTATGGATTAAAAGTGATTAAAAGATAGACAATGAAGTCAAAATAAATAACCAATTTTTCAGAAGAAAAGAAGGTTAATAGTGAGTTGCCCCAGAGCTGAGCATCAGGAACTACCAGTCTGTTATGAAATAGGTGTACAAATGCCCTGGAGGAAGATTGAATTGGAGCATTAGTTGCACAGAAATTGCACAATTATTTTAGGTAATCAGAAGAAGATGGGAGAAATCTGGACATTTTCAAGACATGAAACACTCAGATTGGAAAGCTTCAATAGATAAACCATTAAACTGTGAGTCAGGAGGTGCTGGTCCCAGTGTATAGCCAGAAGAAAATCAGTGAAAGTATTTCAGTTCACATTGCCAGTATGCAGTTACAATTCTTCAAGCTGTTTGCACAGATCTACTTGTTCTGAGGAAAGTTGTTTGGTGATATAATAAGATGGTTTAGTGTTAGGATTTCATTTCTGTTGTAATTCAGGCACTTCAGACGAGAAAAGAGCCTGGTGATTGAAGTGACTACCCAGTCTGTAGACATTCGTTTCCTTAATTAGTTTGTCTTTATTTCACAAGAAGATGAAAGAGTCATCATATGACTTTTAACTTTTTTTTTTTTAAATTGATATTTTGTGTTATATGTCCAATGTTGGCTACAATTTTTTTAATTTTTTCGGTAGGAAAATTTTCACAGTCTTGATATCATTATTGTGAAAAGTTGATTTTTGAAAATTTAGAAAGTCTCAATTTAGGAAATAGCAAATGTAGCCTTTGATGAGCAATTTCCAGCATTGTTTTCTTGTCTGAGTCCCAGAAGGTATCTGAAATCCTTCACTGATCTCTAGTCACCTACTTTCAAGAAACACTCAATTTTATAGCAAAAGTTGCAGAGATGGGGTTTAGCATGAATAACTGGCTTAAGTTTCTGCTCTTGCAGATCATAGATCTGAGGTTTAGCTTTCACCTGGATCATTCTCTGATCTGATTCATTGAGGCTTCATGAATGTATGCACACTCTGAAAAGGGAGGAGGGCTGTTTTCCTCTTTTAAAACCTGACATGATTTCTACTTAATTGGAACACAATGAACACAGAGGCTCAAATCACAAGAATTTGTCTTGACTTGATCAGAAAAATAGCTATTAAAAGTACTGCTACAGGTAAGAGTTTTCATGAGAACTAATCATATCTGACAAAATTTAGATAAGTATTTAAAAGACTCTCAAATTTGAAGACCATGGTGGAGATCAGAGAAGAGGAAGAATGTGCTGAGGATGGAGTATGGGGGAAGTCTGCAGCTTCAGCAGGGACAAGCGAGGATGCTTAGAGGACACTGCAGTAGGTAGCCAGCCCTGACTGAACCTGATAGGTAATGGACAGGAACCTTTCCTGGGAACCCTTTTCTAGGATTAGGTGCAACTTTTACAAACCAGGAAAGTACTGAAAGTTTGAGGAAAGGAGGGAAAGCCTGATTGCAGAGGGCAGAGTGCCAGAGGCGCTGTGTATGAGTGTGTATGTGACACATACACGTGTGCCTGTGAAATCTGGGCACTTCCATTTCCATCGCCACAACAGCTACATTTTTCTAGTTAAAGAGGATGTGCTGAAACTTGTATTGCATTGACCTCAAGATGAAGGCATGGAATTCCTCTGTGCTTTGAATTTCTTGGAATCTGGCCATGCTTCCACAAGATGCCTGATGAAAATCATGCAGATTTTATTTCTGGGTGTTGTTAACAGACTGTGTGCCACCTGGCTTCCACACAGATAGTCTTTTCTTGAGCTTATTTTGTGTGGGACAGGATAACCATTCTTCACTGACTTACTCTGCCAGTTCTTGTACTTTTCTGTTTTGGATCAGCAATTTTATGACATTAGGTCTTTACAATGGATCATCTTTTACTACAGGTTTTATTGCTTGCATCAAAATAGGTCAGTGAAGGTTTTAAGATGCCATGATAATTGAAATGATCAAAATATGCAAAAGAACTCATTATGTCTACTGGTATGCTGTCAAAGTCAGAAAGGTAAATTAATAAAAAAGGGAGGACATAAAATAGCCATTTAATGTAATTACATCCATTAGTGGTATAAGATGTCCTTCTCTTGACACTCATTTGATGTTGGTCCTTGGTCCAACAAAATGGATTAAAAGCTTGATATAAAAATGCCCAGTGGCTCAGATGAATAATACAGGTCTTCAAAATAAACAAATATGAAAGAAGTTTAACACATATGGTGCGTGGTCCTTCATTACTAGAGATTATAAATATGTTGTATTCTGCTTCTTCTGGGTGGCCCCATGAATTTGAGTATATTTACAAGTAGATTATGGTAAAAAATACCAGTCTGGGTAGGAAGGGTTCTCATTTGGAAGTGATAGGAGAGCTTCAGACAATTGATGGTATTGAGAAACATGCAAAGACGTGGAAAAATTTTCCTTGAAATGAGTGTTGTACAGATATTTGGGAAATCACCTGTGCTTAAGCATTATCCTTTTCCTGTAGACAACCCTACCTACTGATTCTTCCCTTCTTATTCCCACTGTACATTATCAGGGGAAGCTAAAGAGCAATGAATCTCCACTGAGCTTTACCTATATGATGCCTTAAATCTCTTGGAGGAAAAAAAGAAATTAGCGTGTCATGAAGCCCTTCCCTTAGCAGGCAGTTTATGCCTTCTTGTACTGAGAACAAAATAATATACTTTACTTTATATACTTTACTTACCTGGCCAATATAATGTCAAAATTTTCAAACCCTGCTGAGGAGATGGGCACCCAAGACCCAGAGAGGGACTGCCTGGAGGGGAGGGAGGCAGCTGTGTAGCAGTGTTTGATGTTGAGATGGCTGCCCTGGGTTCCAGATGTGCTTCTGGGACCCTCCAGACACCCTCTGCTCTTCTGTGATTCCTTTTTGCCCTCTGTCCACCCCATGTGCTTCGTAATAATTCTTTTAGACATCTAAAAGTGCTCTGTTCCCTTTCTCATGCTAGCGAAGAGCAGAACTGCAGACAGGGCAGATGTTTGGCAAAATCACATTCCCCTCTGGTTTAAAGTGGCTTATTCTTTTATGTTGCTGTTGATCTTGTGCCAAGTATTGAATGCAGAGAGTAAAATTCAACTTTTACAATGGCCACTGGGAACTTGTCTTAAGGGAGGCATTCCCAGAAACACAAAAAATAGAGAAACCCTCCCCTTCTTTTCCTTTAGAGATTGTTTGCAGTAAACTTGGATACTCAAAATACTCAGATACTTCAGTCAAAGACATATCTCTCTGTAAAAAAAGTTAAGAGGATACTTTTTCTAATATTTACATAGAAACTGTGAAGCTTCCGACTACAAGTGAAAAGCTTTTCAGCATTTCTTAAAGGTTTGGTCATTTGGGTACAAATAGTTATCTCCAATTTCAGAGACAAATAACAGCTCATCTCTGGCATACCTTCTAAGCAAAATGATACTACATTGGAATTTCAATAGATCTGAAGTGTCACTATTCTCAAAAGTTTACTTGGGAGTAAAGCTCAGTATAAGTCAAAAGTAGCTTGGGCCTTTGCAGAGCAGAGGGTCTGCTAGCATGAGTTGTCCATGAATAGAAGTTGTAAAAAAAAATGGCTCTCCCTTTTGATATTCAACTCTCCTAGTCTTCCCTTCTCATCTTTATTTTCCTCCTTCTTTTCTCTTCAGCCTCAACATTTCAATCTTTCTCTTCTTGTTCTCCTAAGATGCAAAGATTCCTGCTCCTGCCATAAGGTCTGTGCTTGATGTGTTGGTTTTGCCCAAATCAAACCTAAACAGGTGAAGACGCTTTATCTTCCTCTAAGTATGAAATCATCTCTGTACAGTAGTTGTCAAAACACAGGCTCCCTACTAAATTGGCTTCTCAGAGGGTTTTTTCCTTAATGTAACTATTGCAAAGGAGATATGCATGCATGCAAAACGTTGCTGTCTATGGTGGTGTTTGGACAACCTACAGGAAAGGAGGGATGGCCCCTGTGTGAGTACAGCTTGTCCAAAGCTTGTGCTCTCATTAGGGACACAACTCCTCTTTTAGGCTGGTCACCTTGCTTCTGGCCCTGCCTCACAAAGTGATCAGGAGGCCCTTAGTGAGTACTAGGTTTGAGGGCTAAAATTAATTGATAACATCTTTTCTCTCAGAAAAAGAGATGGTCTCCTTCTTTTCTTTATTGGCTTGATTTGTTAGTGTAATAAAAATCTGGTTTGGATAACTAAGAATAAAAGAAAAACTTATAAAGAATTATGAGAGGTGAAACTTTGAATTTCTGTATAGGCAAAACTGGAAACCAAGAAGGACTGAAGAATCTGTGTGTGTTAAGAGAGTGAAGGAATTATTCTGGCAAAGAGAAGTCTGCATAGCCAATTCTTTCAGTGTGTTTATTGCTGATATTTTTATGCAGTAAAGCAGTTTCATATCACTGCTGCCCAGTCATTTTTCTTTGGGAATATATGAATCAGAATGACTTTTGCTGAACCTTTTAAATGGGTGATGGTAACAGAGTATTGTTAGGAGTCTGAACTGCAGTGGGGTAGTGTGAGCTTTATGGTATGTTATGGTATGCAATGATAATATATGGGCTTTTTCCTCCAGCTTAGTTGCTTTTAGTGAAAATGATTAAAATAGAGGTGATACAGCTGAAGTTATTTCCTACTTGGCAGATGTAAAAGCCTTGTACTAGCACTGAGATATTGGTAACTGATGACTTAAATGTACTATACTAGAATAGTGTATCAGTGGGTTTGTTTGTCATTTGTTTTGTGTGGGACAACTAGTTACTTAACCAATCCATTATTTCTTACATTGATTGAGCATTTTGATATGACATTTTCTTTTGTCAGTCTCCTTGAGCTGATAAACAGGCTTGTTTTCAATAAAGGAAGGATCCCTGCTTTATTGTAGTGACTAATTGTCTGTCTTTGGAGTTGTCAGGAACTCCTTCATGCTAGTAAATGAAGTAGACAGGAATTTCTAGAGCATCCTACAGCACTTCTAGAACTGGCCACATTAAAAATTCTGCTTCCAAAATACGAGTTTCCATCTCATTGCATAGAAATCTTGTACATGGGAGGCTTTGGTGTCTTTTCAGAAGATAACAAAAAAGATATAATGATGTAAAAA
>WAAE01016188.1:2904-26256 GCA_013400495.1 Nicator chloris
AGATCAGAAAAGTCCTACAGGATTTCCTGACCATGTAACTCACCATTATAGATTGCACTGTCATGAAGCAGAGCCTTTAGCTGGTAGTCTGCTGTGTCAGTGTCTTCAGATCTGTTACCTCTGCGGGCCCCATTCAAGGGACTGCATTATCAGTGCTGTCTTTGATGTAAACCTTTTTCCAAAGGCAGCTTTTGGTGAGGCTGTTGGTGAGGTCAGCCAGCTCACTGGTGCAAAGCCAGGATGTGTGTAATGCCTTCACTTCTCACAGTTAGGGATTTTGTCTTATATCTTGCTGTTGTACTGGAGGGTATTAGTTGACTGCAAATGAAACAAATATGTCATAAAGGCTGTGAATAATCCTCTTAAGAGGAAAAAAAAATAATTTAAAGGAAAACATTGCCGTATTCTCTGCTATCTGCACTTGGTTGTGTGTGGAACGGTTGCGTTTGACTGAAACATGCAGATAAAGCCCAAGCCAGATTTTTTTTCTTGGTAATAGGGATATTGTTAGAATTGAAGGTATGGCATCATGAAAACTGATGAGCTGCCCAGGTGTCTTATGTTGCATTTACTATCTGGAAGCTCTGCTACTGGAGCTGTGTTGCTACTGCTGGTATCTGTTATAGCTAGAACAAAGTCAGGTTATCATTGTGATGGTGCATGCGATCACTGTTCATGAAAAGCCTATCTGTAAAGCATATAGTGTAGCCTGTAATGCAAGGTCCACATTTATGAGTTTTAATTTGTTACGGAGAAAGTCTCAGGAATTTCACCTCTGGAAATTCCTTTCATTATCTACATGTGTAGATGCCTGAAACAAGTTTATATGTATTTGTTGTAATTTGGCAGAACTTAACTATTCCTTGTTGCCTATTTTCTTATTTTAGACGAATTCAAGAGGTTGTATTTTACATCAGTTCTGCCTCTGGGGTAATGGGCAGAAAGATATAAAGCCTTACCTTTACTACTGTGTTCTCCTGGGTTTTGTAGCTTGCTTTTGAGCTTGAACTAATTCCAGTTTCAAGAAAACTTGTGGCTTGCATAAGTCTAAATCAAGTAGGAGGGGAGCACTGCGTATTTCAAACAGTTTAAAACTGGTTCTTTTTTCCCTTTTCACCTTGAAACTTCAACTATAGTGATTTCTTCTTTGCCTTCCCTTCCCACAAAAAAATACACAATATGATCATACTCTACTGCTGTTCAAGTCAGTACAATGACTCCTGTAGTACAATGATATTTTTTTCTGAAGTGATAAGTCAGAAAGAAGTGTTGTAAATTATTTTCATATATTCCTTGGACAGACATCTCAGGACTGGGGTAAGCCTATGTAGGGGTGTATTGTCCCTTTTGTTCCTAGGCATAAAGAAACTTGTATAGAAACATTAAGCAGGCAGAAATTCCATTACAAGAAAACTGGACACAATTAAAACTTTGACCTTGGAATTCTCCTCTTTTATTTTTAATGTTTTCCTGGAATGAGACTGCTGGTTTGGGGTTACCCAGGGTGCTGAAAATGTTCTGTAGTACAGTATATAAACTTGAATTGCATAGCTTCTCCTTATTTGTATATGTGCATATGTGGTTTACTGCATTTGTTTTGGATTGATGAACTAGCTATACTTTTATTTTGTTTAAAAGTCTTTAAAAAATAGATGTGAAGTCATTGGCACACTTGTAAAATGTCTCTCTGCTGCTTATTCTCTTATGAAACCTAGCTGTTTGGCAACTAAATCTTGGAGAAAAGAAAGTTTGCTAAATTTATCTTTATTTTTAGTGTTCACAGAAATTGGGTCATCATTTTAGTTATTTTTTTTCTCCCTTCCCTCCTTGTTTTCCAGGTAGTATTGGTACATCGTTTCAATGCCACTCAATCCATCAAGATCACATTTGTACTGATGACAGTGACAAGGTGAGATTTATGTGAATGTTTCATTCACAAGATGCATATGCATTGCAGAGTTTTTATATATAGCTTTTACTACAGAAAGATGTATTGTGTTGCAGGTATGGCAGTCAGTTTTCAGAGTTACTTTTTGAACTGTCTCTAGCATAATAAGATATATATTTTTCTCCAGACAATCTTTTAGACAGTTAATGAGAAATTTGTCTTTAGTATCGTATTTTTAATTTTGCTTGTATTTTTGCTTTCTGTTCTAAACGTTTGTGATTTGCCATGTTGACACCCTCAGTTAATAAATAACTAGCACATGTCTAGTCATGTGCATGTGTTTCCTTAACCTTTTTTTGGCACATTTGCAGATTAGTTTGGTTGGGGTCAGTAGAGTACTGGGTATTAAATGGTTGATGATACTTGGATTACTCCTGTAATTGTGACATACAGAAAGGAGTAGTTTTGACATTGAACTCCTTGTGAGACTGGCTGTTGATGGTTTTACCTTAATCTTTATTGTCTGTAAATACTGCAAATTGATTAACTTTAGTTCAACATGCTATGTGTCTTACATTGTATGCAAACATGACACGTCATAATAAACTAAATTTTTGGCTTGACATGCCGGGAAAGGGGCAGGTATTGGTCAAATTCTAAATAATTGTTCTTGGGAGGTGAAATGAAACCTGCATGGAAGTGCCTTAATAAGTGCACTAATCGTTGTGCTTTGAAATTCTGGAGTAAGTTAATTTTATAGTTGTTCCAGCTTATCCTAGAGCTAGAGTTGTTTTCCAAAAGAGTTTCTTTTACTGATCTATTGCCTTACTATATTTTTTCCTCTCTCACTCTCCTTCCTCCAGTTTTGTGGGGATGTTTTTGTTTGGTTCTTTGTTTTGTTTTGGGAGGGGGTTAGGGTGTTTTGTTTGTGTTTTGGGGGTTTTGTTTGTTGTTTTGTTTGGTTTTTGTGTGTGTGTGTGTGTGTGTGTGTGTGTGTATTTGTTTCATTGGGGGTTTTTTTGGAGGGGTTGGCTTTTTTTGGTGTGGTTTAGTTTTTTAGTTTAATTTTATTTTTAGGTACCACCCTAGATTTAGTTACTGGTTCATCCTACAGATGTTGATCAAACATGCTATCCAGACAAACATGGCCAACATTATTTTAAGTTTCTGCTTCATTATCTGGTTAGCTATATTCAACAGTATTCACTGCTTTGTTTTTTGGGCCTTTTGTATTCTGCAGTGGAAGATTCTTGGGTGAGGAATGGATTGGGGAAATTTAATTTCAGAGCTATCCTAGTACACCAACCTAACCATTTTCCTTTTGTGAGTCATTACATAGAAGACCATTTCTTGTGTTACACTGATTGTTTTCCCTTATTTTTATTTCATATCAAGGCAATTAAAGCTTGTTTAAATCTTGTTGGAAAATCCATTTGTTAGATGCTTCACTGGTTTGGGGGCAGGGAAGTAGGAAAGGGTGTGGCAGCTTACCTGGTATAAATTTCAGAAGAGTGGTTGTTTGGCACACCACCTGCCTCCACGTGAATAGAGGAATTGGGCCAAGTGTTATTTTTTGCGTATTTAGAGATGGTGAAAGAAAACACTCATTCTTGTTTGGGTTGATTCTGCACCATTAAGAAGAACTTCCAACTGTAAATTTCACTGAAGTAGAACTAAAAAGGAGAAGGAATGTGGTTTTGGGTCTGTTTAAAAGACATGTTTTCCCTCAGGTGTCAAGTTTATTTGGTAAGGGTTTTGATTTTTCTGTAAGAATACGTGAAGCTGTCGGACTTGGAATTTATAGGAAATGCTAGTTGATTCCTTCATTAAAATAACCACTTGTTTGGCAAAACAGTGGACAGTCCTCTTGTCCAGGTCCCTCTGGATGGCATCCTGTCCTTCAGGAGTGTCAACCACATTACTCAGCTTGGTGCCATCTGCAAATTTGATGAAGGTGCACTTGATCCCTTCATCTGTGTCCCTAATTAAGATATTGAATAACACTGGTCCTGATACAGATGCCTGTGGGACACCACTTGTCACTGATGTCCATTGGGACTCTGAGCTTTTGGCCACCATACTCTGGATGCCCGCTGATTGGGGTTTGCTTTTTTTTTTTCCAAAGAGTTTGTGTATATGGATATACTTTTTTAAAATCATAAGTATAGCTTCCTAAAAGTAGCCTGTACTAGGGTACAATTGCAATTCTCTACCACTCCTTGCTTGTATTCACATATGCCTACATTCTTGTGTCAGTTTTGGTCACAGTTTCCACTCTGAATTACTTTGAAAATCAGGTTCTGATTTATTCTGCCATTACTGAGAGATACCACCTGTTCATTTTGGTATGAATATCGTTTAAATGTTATTAAACACAGGATTTAATTGATTTATCTACGAATTTATTAATTGTTGGGTCTTTTCGTATTCATTCTAGAAACTTTATGGAAAGCATGCATTTGAAATAGTTTGACATATCTTTGATTAGTCAATGGCATATTTCAGCAAAATAATTTACTACTTTTTGACTGATTGTGCATAACCAGTTTTTGCATTTTAGAAAAAATGTAAAGGTTAATAATTGACTGGCAATCTACATATATTTTGCAGTAGTTTCTCCACAAGCCCAGTGGTCATTTTCTGGACAACAGCATGAGAAAAGTTCCACACCACACATGCTGAAGGAATGTTGCAATCTTAATGAAAACAATTCCCAGGCTTCCACCCCAATTACTTGATTTTGTTGACTTGGCACATGAGAATCTTGAATTCATGTTCAGTGACATCAGCAGGAAACCAAAGTCTAAGATTTTTCATGTGTGGACTCATTGCATTAAGAGGGATGTGTCATTGTTTAGAGCATTATTGGTAGTACTAAGAACTTGTCTAATTTTGTAGCATCAAAAGCAGTGCTTCTTGTCTTACAGAAAAATCTAGTATAGCATAGGTATGAAATACATTTCCCATTGTACTTGGTGTAGCAAAGTGATTAGATGAGATTTATTTTAAAATAATTCTTGCTTTGGTGGCGGGAACTTTTAAACCTCAGTGCGTAAATCAGGGCACTGTTTTTGCATGTGTGTAATTTCTTTGATTTTTGCTTTAAAGTATAAACATTAAATAAAAGAACTGAATACTTCTTTATTGAGCACAGCATTTAGGGAAAGGTACTTGTAAGAAGGAACTGGTATTCCTTGGTATATTACTTTAATGCTCAAGCAGTGGATTCATACTAGTATTAGAGATAAATGCAAGTATATCGTCCTTCAGAGCCTTTCAATCATACCAAGTTTGTTCAGCTTTAAAAATACTCTTTTGTCCCTTGGGTGGCTGTTTCACCAGTGGTATGCTACCATTAAAGAATGTAAACTCATCTTGAAAAGAAAGTCCAAAGATGCAACCCTTAACTAGTCTTGTGACACCTCTTTTCACAGATCTCATCAAGTTGTCTATTCCATGCAGTTAAAACCCAAATTGACCAAGTAGTAGTTGAAAAAAAAAAATCACTGTGGGGCAATCCTGTAGAATTTTTTTCACTACTACTAAGGAGTTGGTAATTATACTTTGATTTTCTCCTTTTTAACTTATTTTCATTTATTTTTCTTTCACAGTATGTAAAGAATATTTTTTCTTTTTGGTACTTATGACTGAAATACATAGCCAAATAATTTATTTTACTATTTCTAACCTTTAAATTTCCCAGCTATAGTTAGTACATCTTCCAGACACGTTTTGTGTCACCTGCTTGAGGTGACCAAGGCCTTGACAGGGGAATTGCATGGGATGATCTCCAGAGGTCCGTTCCAACCCTAACAATTCTGTGCTTCTATGAACTTACTCTCATTTGCCTGTCTTAATGACATTGTCATGGACATCAGGTACTCAGTCTGTAATACAGAGGCCTGTCAGCTCTTTAAAAAGATGTTTTTACAAGAAGGCAAGTATTTTGAAGTTCTAATCCTAAAGTAAAAGTTATCAGTTTTGTGTTCCACTTGGGATGGTGTAGTGTCTGTTAGCATAAGCCTAGGAAATTCACACACAGCTGAACAAAAAATGATTCACTAATTCTGGTATTTGAAGGACCCATCACATTTATTTTTATATGATGTATTATATAGGACTACATGCACCTCTTGTGGGGAATGTGTGAGGGGCAGTACATGGAAAAATGTGAATATTAGGAGGAATTTCTTTTGCCCCCTCCAATGTCAAAACTTGAAAATTTTCTTGTCCAATTAGGACAGGTCAGATTTACTCTTAATGGTGTCACATCCCCACACCCATACACTCTTAGTCGCAGTTCATTCTATGTTTACTGAGCAGCTTTATGCCTTGTTCATTTCACCTCTAGCAGCTGCAACGATGTCATTTACCAATTTTCAACCACTTTCATGCCTAGTGAGTCATCTCCTTTAGAATGTTAATTCTTTGTACCTACAGCAGATGGTTTCTTTTCCTGGATCAGAGTTGGGAAAAAACTTTAATTAGGCTGAGGTAGAAAGTGCAGGGAGGTTCGAAAGGTGAAAAATAAGGCGGTAATATCTTATTTGAGGGGAACAGCTCGAGTAAATCAGTTCTGTGAGGCTCCGTTTTTTCCCCTTGCTTATCAGGGCTGCATCCTGAGCCCGTACCCCTGTGGCACTTGTGACCACAAGGCTGGTCCTGTTTCTCCAGTGACTCGCGAAAGGAGATTAGAGCGAGGTGGGGGTCGGTCTCCTCAATCTACAGAGCCAGAGGACGTGGCCTCAGGCTGCGCCAGGGGAGGTTCGGGTTGGACATGAGGAAGAATTTCTTCAGCGGGTGGTCAGACACTGCCCAGGGAGGCGCTGGAGTTTGCCGTCGTGGAAGGTGTTTAAGGAAAGACTGGACGTGATACCCCCTGACACGGTCTGGTTGCCAATATGGAGATCGGCCCCACGTTCGCCCCCACAATCTCGGAGGTCTCTCCCGACCCATTCAGCCCCGTGATCCTGTGAAACCGAAACTAAAAGGGGCCGAGGGGGCCGGGCCGGGGGGGCAGGCCGTGCCGTCACAGCAGCGCGCAAGCGCGTTCGGCGCGCGGCCGCCGCCATACGCAGACAAAGGACGCCCCTCGTCGGCTTCGGGTGTGTGACGTCACCGGCCGGGGAGAGTGACGTCACCGCCCGGGGGGCGGGGACCGCGCTCCCGGAAGCGCTCGGGGAAGGGTCGAGCCGGCCCGGGGCGGCCGCGGCGGCCCCGAGGTGCAGGCGAGGCAGCCCCCGCGGAGCCGCGGCGGCGGCGGGGCCGCAGGTACCGGCGCGGGGGAGTGGCGGCTCGCGCGAGGCGGGGCCTCGCCGGCGCCTCCTGGTGCCCACGGCTCGTCTGCCGGGGTGGGGAAGGGGCGATCTCGCGGCAGCGCCGGGCCGCCCTCCGTTCAGGCGGAGGATGAAGGAGGCCGTGTGGCCTGGGCCGACGGGGAGCCCGAGCTTCTTCCACATGGGCGACCCGCGAGGTGGACGAGAGCTAGAGAAGGGATGTAATTGTCTGGTCTTGTTGAAGTTGCTTTATCTGCTTTGGCAAAAGGTAGAACTATAGCCTAAAAATTAACATACTTTCCTGGAGTGAATTGGTGTGTACTGTCCTCAAAAGAGGCAGTGCAATATGCAGGGCGGTAGCAAGTGTTTCTGAAACACTGAACGTCCTCCCATCCGTATGGTAAAATGACGTCTCTAGGTATCTGTAATCCCCTTAAATTAGTCAAAAGAACAACTGTTTAAGAAAACACTGATTTAGCAAGCATACATGTTAGGGCATTCGGTATTTTTCTGTACATGTGAGTTAATTTCTATTCCTAAAAAACACAGAGGGGATTTCTTCCTTTTATAATTGAACTGTAAATTTGCATCTTGTTTCCTTAAGCAGTGTGTTTTTAAACGGACTGTGCATTGAGATGTTAACTGAGGACATTCATTTCAAATTGTAAATGTTTAGAGCAAGTAGCTTAGTCATTACTTACACAGAAGCTCATTGAACTGGAAGTCATGACAATGTTTATGAATGTGTAGCATTTGCATTTTGAAAGAGATTTTTGAAGGTAGTATTTGAAGCAGATGTGCATTTTCTGATAAGTTCTCCACATGTAGAGTGGGGCAACTGGAATGTTAAGATGAACAGGATTGCCAAAAGATTGCCTTCTTCAAGTACTGAGTACAATTACATTGCAGTTCGATGTTGCTGATGACGTGCTTGTTCTTAAATGCCATTCACTGAAGCAACTGCTCTGGTTTCATTTACCAGATTTGCAGTATTTATCCGCATCCCAGGGATCTTGTTGTCTGCTGACCCAACAGACTCCTTAACTGCTTTGCAGCATTATATTACATTACCTTTCCAATGTTCAAGGGAGTATTGGGGCTGTGGTATTAGAGACTCAGTGTTCAGAGAGAGGAGAAAACTCAATTTGGATACTAATGTAAATGCAGTAAGAGAAAAGAGGGTACAGTCATTAGAGGACTAAGAGATGGAAGAGCAAATAGGTTCTATGGCAGGTTTAATGGCTGGGATAGTTCATAACGTTTTTGATCTTCCTTAATCACCAAGTCTCTGGCAAAAAATGAAATGTGTGTATACATAGAATAACAGGTGAGGAAATTTTTTAGGGAATTGTTACTACGAGTTACACTACTTGTGAAAAGTGTTAATTGTGAAAAGTTGTATGTAAATAAAAGGCTTAAAAAGTAAAGATTTTATTATCTCCTTTGTGGATCTTACTTTGTTAACTCAGGAACTTACAGAGTAGGTTTAAGTTCATTCGATTCTCCTCTAGTTCACTTTGCGGGTTTTTTCAATTAATAAAAGTATAATGAATACTGAACTGAAGTCGCATGTTGATCAATCCTTGCTTTGTACCTGCAGTGGTGTGGAAGTCACACTGTATAATTGTCTTTTCTTTTTGTGAAATACGAGGATTTGGTTGAGAAGCTGATATTAGTTGAATCAGTCATTGTTATGATTTGTCAAGTTTCTGTGTCAGCTTGTCTAAATATGGTTTTTTGATATGCCTTATTGACAGTATAATGGATAACTTTTATGATTTAAAGTGGACTGTTGATGAAGTCAAGTTACTTTTTCAGCTCTTTGCTAAGAAAGTCTTTAAGGGTTGTGACGGGTTTTATGCAAGACCTTGCTAAAATATAAAAACTGTATGGTTAGAGAGGCAAGTCATTTCTTCAGATCTATCTACCAGTGAACTGTAGTCTTGTACTCTGAAACTGTAGTCTTGTAAGTCAGAGCCGTCATACGTGTTTGTTTGTAGAGATTGCATGGGCAGAATTGCTGGGAATCTAATGAGAATTTGTACAAAGCATGTCTTTGAGTTACAAAGTTGTCACGTAGTCCTTGTGTGTAGCTTTACTATCCCCACCTCCCCTTGCCTCAGAGAAATTTGATTGGTGGAAATAAGGGTAGAAGAAAGATCTAGAACTTCTTTTTTTCCTACTTTTAGTCAGAAAGTTATTTTGACTCTGGAGGAGTGATTCTTAAAACTTGTGAAAGATACAGGCTTGACTTAATCAGTTTCTATGGAAGTAGAACTTGTCGTTTCGTTCTCTGTGTAAGAATTTATATCAAGTTAAATAATCTAATACGGAATATTTAAATTCTGCTGTGGGCAGAACTTGGTGAGGTCTATGATTCAACAGGATGGTTTTCATTTTTTTTACTCTAGCTTCTCATGAGAGCGGGTAGGTTCCTCTTTCACTACACTCTTTAAAAATAAGGAAACTTGTTTTGCTTTTTGATGCCCTCTACTGGTGCCTGTTTGTCAGAACATGGAAAACTAGTGCTGGTTTTGGCTTTTAATAGCACTGAATGCTAACAACAGCAGCTCTTTAGGAGCAGTGGGAAGGGGAAAGAGAAAAAGGAAGCCCTTTTACACGTTGAGCATTTTGGTGTTTGCTTCCCAGCCAGTTTGTCTGGATTGCACTGGAACTGTACCTCACCTCGTAGAAAAGTAGGTAAGCAGCATGTATCTGACTTGCATAGTGTCTTCTGTTGGCAGTGTAGCAGTAGAAAGACTGATTCCTTTGCTTTTGTCCTCTCAGGACAGTAGGGACATTATTTCTTTAATGTCTGCAGTTCCTGGTTCTCAGTTAATACATTCCAGGTTTGCTGTCTCAGAATTTTTGATTTTCTTGTTTATTTTCAATAACTTTGCTTTTTTTTGTATTTCCCACTACTACTTCAGATACTACAAAAATGCCCAGTGCTTCATAGGACTATCACTACATAAGCTGTGCTTTGCTTACTTTCTGTTTAAGTAGCGCTTCCATCTTGTCAGTCTTGCAGTTTTGTTCCTGTTGCAAAATCTGTGAACACCTCTGTCCTAAAAAAACTCAGAAATTGCATTAAGTCAGCTCCATTCTCTGTACAGAACTTACCTTAGCCTTTTGGTCTGTGTTTGCCAGCTTTCTTAATTTCTGACAGAAGTGGCCAATTTTTCAAAATTTTTTTTTAATTTATTTTTGGTCACACTGCAGTAGTTTATGGTGCTGCTGAGCAGACGCTCTGTCTGGCAGTCTTCATGAAAGCTTTAGGAGATGGCTTTCTAGACAAAAAAATATGACTTCTTCCTTATTCAGGTTTTTCAGGTGACCTGTGTTGGGACTGTTCTTAAAAAGATTGTGATGTGATGAATATTTTTGATGAGCTGCATTTTCAAAATCTGTTTCTTGGAAATTAATCTCTTGCAAAGAGATTTAAGACTATTTTGTTAGCAAGTACTGAGGGAGAGCAGTTTTGATCTGTCTTCTGCATTTGTGTCTTGGGAAGACATCAGATCTGAATATAAAGCAAGATGGGAAATGAAGAGACGAGAGACGTAAAAGACTAGAAAATTGATTTCAGATAGTGTTCTGAAAGGAACTTGTGAAGATGAATAAGTTCCAAGTGGATGAGTGTGGCTTTGGGAAAAACATTCAGATATGGGCACAAAGGACCTGGTAAGACCAACAGGCATTTAGTAACTTTGTATGTGCAACTCTGCTGAGCATAGGTTAGAGATCATATGTGAAGCTCTCTTTCTCTTTATTTAATTTCCTTACTGTATCAGAGAACAGCCTGAGCACTTTTTCTCAAATTCAAATACAGAGACCTGGTACAGTGTTTGTATGCTTTGGCTCTGCTTTCTGTAAGTGAACGTTTACGTGCATCTGTTGTTTTGTTCAACATTGGGCAGGGCTTGAAAATGTTTTTTAAAAGGACATTTCTCACCAAATTTCTTACATGGTTTAAGTTCTTAATGCTTTTTTTGTCTCCTTATAAAAGGTGTGAGATAAGGTTTAAGAAGTGAGTCAGCAAACTGCTTATTTGAGTATGTTTGGGGGAGAGAGGCTCATGTTCTTTTGCGTATCATCTAATGTGTATCATGTAGTTTGTTTTTTTATTGACCTTCCTTTGACTTTGTGTGAGACTAATCTTATTTGCTTAAGTAAATGAAAAGATCTATACAAGTAGAAGCTGTTTTTTGAAGCTGAGAACCTGCAGTGTTTTCTCCTATATTCCTTTTGGTTAACTTAGCAGAAAATGCCAATTCTTTCTTGGTTTTGTCATCTCAAATAATTTATCACTTACATTGAGGAGTGAGTTCTTTACCCATTACATGACCTGTTTGATGACAGGCTCCCAATATGTGTGTTTGGTAGGGGCAGAGGAACCAGCCACTGCTGCAGTAGTTACTGTTACAGGGCCTGTACTGAATCTGACACATGCAAGTTACTAAGGGTAAAAGGTGCGCTCAAATCCCAGCTCTAGGGAAGAACATTTTTTCCCCTAAGCTTTTTCCCTAAGCTTTCCCAAAGCAACTCTTACTAATTTATCCAAGCTGTTAATAAAAACTATATGACATATGCATATTTAAATCAAGTAATCTTTAATATGTAGCACATAGTCTAAATAGGATGAGCTTTGAAAAGAATAATAGAATCATTTAGGTTGAGAAAGACCCATAAGATCATCAAGTCCAGCCACTGATCTTGTACTGTCAAGTCTGGCACTAAATGACTAATCTATGTCTATACATATCCTTTATTACCTCCAAAAATGGTGACTTAACTGATTTCCTTGGAAGCCTGTTCCAATGCTTGATGATCCTTTTAGTGAAGAAAATTTTCCTAATACCTGATTTAAACCGTCTCTGGTGCAAACTGTGGTCATTTCTTCTTGTCTTATCACTTGGAAAACAGATCAACTCCCACCTTGCTCCAGCCATTTTTTCAGATAGTTGCAGAGAGAGACAAGGTCTCCTGAGTCTCCTTTCCTCCAGATTAAACAACCCCAGCTCCTTCAGCTGCTCCTCATAAGACCTATGTTCCAGACCCACCATATTCCAGCACCATAGTGTCCTTCTTGTTGGAGGGGCCCAGAACTGGACACAGGACTCAAGGTGTGGCCTCACCAGTGCCGAGTACAGGAGGACAATCCCTGCCCTAGTCTTGCTGACCACTCTATTGACGACACAGGCCAGGTGCCACTGGTTTTCTTGGCCACCTGGGCACACTCCAGGTTCATGTTCACTGGCTGTCAGCCAGCAGCTCTAGGTCCTTTTTGCTGGGCACTTTGGAGACACTGGCCCAGCCGTAGCACTTCATGGGGTTGTTGTGACTCAGTGGCAGGACCTACTGTTTGGCCTTGTGAGGTTTAACCTCAGTGCATCGGTACATTGTGTCCAGATACATTTGCAGAGCCTTCTTACCCGGCAGCAGGTCAACTTCTGCCCAACTTGCTGTGAAACTTACTGAGGAATCACTTGATCGCCTTGTCCATTTTGTTGATAAAGATGTTGTGGAGGGCTGACCCCAGTACTGACTCCTGTGGAACACCACTTGCCACCGGACACCAACTGGATATAACTCCATTCACCGAAATTCTCTAGGCTGGGCCATTCAGCCAGTTCTTTACCAAAGAAAGAGGGTGTCTCTCTAAGTCATTAGCAGCTGTGACCTGGAGTCCTAGATTGTGCTGTTGTTAAGGCTAGTTTTGCAGTGTATCAACATGTAGTATTCTGTAGTGTAAATAAATTTATTTTTTAAAAAAATAGTTTAACAAAATGCCAATCATAACATCATGCTTGGTCAGCCACTGTGTCCAGCCATAGGTCATGAAGAGTTTGCTTGTCTGAAACTGTGTGAAGGGCAGAGTAAAGCCTTGGTTTTTATTTCACCTTTGAAAATTTGCTTTTATGTGGAAAATTCTGTAGAATAGGGCAAGAATAAATGAAACATCATAACTAGAAGGGCCGAACTGCTGCACAGGGTGAGAGAAGCCCTGTTTGGTGTTAGAGGCTGCTGTGACAATTAAGGACAAGGGTTGCAGTAGTACTTTGTGCCATTTGAGATGTGTTTTCTCCCTCATTCAGTGGCACCTCCTCAGAGAAAAAGGAGGTTGAAAAAGATAAAACTTAGAATGCCTTATTCTTAGAATTAAGTATCTTGACCTTTGAATTTTCAAGCCTGTGTTTAAATTCAACTCTTTTAAGCTGTATCCTTTAAGACTTGCTTCTGTTGTTTTTTGGGTTTTGGTTTTGTTTTTTTTTTTCACTGATACCAATGTGAGTGTATTAAAGAGCATTCTGTTGTTGACAAGACAGTTTGGTTGTACTGATCAGGTAAGTACGTAGGTAAGTTTTTGTGGATTCGTTGTGTAGTTTCTAAAACAGATGAAAACAGGCTAAAAAAACAGGCTAAAACAGGCTTCAAATTTCTAGCAATACAGGGAGACTGAAGCAATGCAGAGAGAAAATTGTGGTATGAACTGAGAACATGTGAAACTACATTACACAGAGAAATTTTTAACAGTGTGGTGTGCTGACCAGATACTTTCATCTTTTGGTAATGCAGTTCGGTATTGTGATGATAAGCAACAACCGTGAAGGCAGCCAAGTATGAATATGTGTTACCACAATAGAGGTCAAGTTATTATGCTAGTAGTCCTCTCACTGAGAACAGATTCAAATGCTGACTTGTCCTTGTAGCTATTGGGGACATCAGTTACAGTAGTCTGAGTAATGTTTTTATTCATGTAAATGTTTGGATGTTCTTTTGATGCTTTGTCAGCAAATACTGTCAGTATAACATCCATTCACGCAAATAAAAGATTTCAGTCTTCAGTGCTTAAGCGGTAGCTCGTCCATTTACATATGTTGTGTTTCACAGATATGCTTGCATACCTTTGTGCATCTATATATGTGTAGTTTAATACAAGGGAAAACTCCTGAAATGGAAATAATGTGATTTTGGTTTTTTACTTGTAATTACCTTGTCTTCACTGAGGTACCTGTATTGTTAGTTTCACATGCCTAAAAAGCAAAATCATTAGTGAATACACACTGAATATAGAAACTATGTGTAGATGTCTTGGGTTGCAATATGTAACCAAAAATGTGTATTCTATTCTCATCTGTTAAAACAGGCTGGAGAGATGTTTATGTCTTAGGGGAAGGTGTGGGTGCCTTTTGTTAATGGGCCAACTGATAACAACCAAGTGGGCAGTGTTGCCTTATCTCTTCCACCACTCTGCCTCCTGGGAGGTATCATCTGTGAATGGCCCATTAGGGCTCACTGCACCATTGGTAGAATTAAATCATCCCATTGTGAGATGCTCCACCCAGCGGAGGGGAGCCAAACATTCCTACTGCATGAAAACCCCATATTCAGAACACCACGGGGCTGGTTTTCTCCCTGGGACTCCCAGAGGAAGACTAGACCCATCCTGCCACCACTCGACCCTTCTACAAGATAATTTTCTACTCCAGCGGAGCCACATCTGTTACTCCAAGAGGATTAATTTTAGACTGCTTCCAGCACTCTGACAAAACAGGGTGTCAGGTCATATTCTGACTCTGACAGTGTTTTTAGCATTATTTTGTTGTTGTTTGCTTGTTTCTTCTTTCTTTTATCTTTTCCTTGTACTATTGCCTTTGTATTTTGTAATATTCCTAGTAAATGACTGATATTCCTATATCTTTGCCTAAAAGCCCCTTAATTTCAAAATTATAGTAATTCGGAAGGATAGAGGGAGTTTACATCCTCCATTCCAAAGGTGGCTCTAGTTTCTCCTGGCAGATAACTGTCTTTCAAACCAAGACAGTAGAGCAGACTTCTCTGTGAAGCAATTTGAGTGAGATTCTCTTCAGATCCCTTGTCCCATCAAAGCAGAAAGAGCAGAATTATTTTTAAAATCAAAAACATGATATTTGTCAGATGTGCCTATGAACACCTTGTCTTGATTTCATCGCTTCACTCTTGCCCTTGCTTCATTTTAAGTATGTCAATTTCAGCACATTTTATGACATTTAAAGATGTTCTTCACAGTAATGACCACGTTTTAATGGTACACGTGCAAAGTTTAATGTGTTTCAGCTTTGTATATAGGACCATCAGTTCTCTTTTAATATCTATAACTTTGTGATTTAAATTAACAAGTTACGTTCTGCTTACATGTGAAAGAGGGGATCAGCACTTTGTGAAGGCCCAGAGATAGCTTTTAACGCTGTCACCTGGAATGACACTTTCTGTATTGTGTAAGGTGATGCACATGTCAAAACATGGACACTTTACCTCAGATTTTGGTAGGCATTTTGGAGATTGACTGATTGAAAATTATCAATGGAAAATTTATTTTTTAGGTCTTTTTGGATATTGGTACTGTTTGTTACATAACTTTTAATTTTCAGTTTTAAGAAAACTTGAAATGTTTGCTATCATCGTACATACTAATTGCAGGGAACATCTGCAGAAATAGCACAAATTTTTTCCATTTTCTATCACACATACCACTGACAAGGTTGAGTTGAAAACTAAGACCATAAATTGGGATTTTAAGGTGAAATTATTATTTTTCCAACAACTGGATTATTTTTAATAGAGAGGGAGGTATAGCTGAGCTTTCTTCTCATATTGACATTTGGTTGGTGTTTTTGGATTGAGAGTTAAAGATTCCCATTCAGAAAAGATACAATGACGTGATACAAAAAGCAATACTTGCTGACATCTTTGTGAGTTTGGAGGATTTAAAGTGCTTTGATTCATTCCTGCAAAAAATGATAGCAAAACCTTTTCATATTTCAAAGGACTGTTTGCATGCAGGAAGTACTGCAAGCAGTAGCAAATACTAATAAATTCAATATGAAGAACTTTGAAATGGCTGTGTGCTGCATTGGTTCTTAAACCTGCTTCACTATTAGAAAAGGAAGTGCAACAGGTGTGATGCATGGATATTACTGTCCATTTTGTATGACCAGTAGAGCTTGAAAATAAGAAACATGTAGTCTATTAAAACAATTACTTTCTTTTTTTAATGCTGTTGAGTTGTGCACTGCTAAATATGATGCTAATATTTTTACATTTTTCTAATGTTTTTGTGCATTTTAAATTCACGTGCAGCAAAGTAATATTCCAGTGTTTGGAATGAGAAATTTGTATATCAAATTCTTAGGACTGTTTCAGGTACTTATTGTGTGAAACTTCAGCAATTCAGGCTGTAGCTGTCTCTTAATGCTGGTTTTTGTATATCCTAAGCATCCAGTTTAATGAGAAATGCATTTCAGAGATGAAACTGATATGGAGAAAACACTGGAAAAACACAGAAATGTCCATCTGATGTATAATAAGCAAAAAACTAAATATTCAGCTTATTAATGATGTTTTGACCATAAGTAAAGCAAGTCTTTATTGGACTGTCTAGTATGTCAGTGTTTCTCTTGTGGTAGGAGCCCAGAACTGCACACCAGATGCTATCTCCTAGGACTTTTGCAATTCTCTCATTTTGGCCTTTTCTTTCAGTCACTTGATTTTTTTGAAACAGTTCTGTATTATTGCGGTGCGATTTGCTATTGCATGCCTCAGATGTTTACAGATAAACTTTGCATGGAGAATTCATTGTCAGTTCTGATTGCTGAAGAAAAAATTGGCTTTTGTGCCCACTGTCAGTAAATAATGAATTAATCCTGTTAGCCAGGAGTGAATTATGGATGGCCAGAAAGATTACTGAGGCATGTTCTTGGCACAGTTGTTAGCTATAGTTATAGCTGTAATTGATATATACCGTGTAATTGAGATATACCGTCATACCGTTGAAAGACAAAAAAAAAAAAAAAAAGAGATGAACTTGCATCTTTTTTTAACCATGTCTGGTAATGTTGCTCTTGTTTTACAAATTACGTTCCTTTTAGTAAATATTGTGGAAAGTTCTGCTGTTCCACTGTCAGAAGGGCTCTTTAAATCGCATAAATTACTAGGAAATCTGATATATATAAAGCTGCTACAGAAAATTTTATACCAGCAACCTGACATGGCTACTGAACATTGGTTTCCGTTTTAAGATGTAGTGGCTAGTTTTCTTCTTACCACATGATCATATTTCAAAAGTAAGTTAAAGAAAATATTGTAAGCTTCTTTTCAGAATGATGTGCCTTGCTATTCTGTCTGAATTGAAATACTTTCTTCATAAATCAACAGAGATGTCACCAAGAGGGTGAGTTTTTTAACTTCCTTTTTTTTTCTAAATTTAGATTTTGCTGTGGCTATAGGAAACAGTGTCATGCTTACTGTTTTTATTCTCTGTGGAATTTTCATCCCAAGTACTAGTTACAGATTCATTTTCTTAATTTTTGACAGTGTGAGAATTAAGAAAAAAAGTTGAGAAAAAAGTTCTGAAATGCAGAAAGAAATTATCTTCCTTTTTGAATACTCAGGTATATCTGGTGTTAAGTGGAGAACTGTAGATACTCACAGGGATACTTTGTGTCTCAGGGTACATCTTGAAGTACCCCGGAACCTATTTGAGTTGCGCTTTCCTTCTTTCACAGGAAAAAGGCTTCAAAAGGCGGTGTGTTTAGCATTACATGAAAATCAACTGCAGAATCACCGTGGCTGAAGTTGGAAGGGACTTCCGGAGGTCATCTGGTCCAGCTCTCCTACTGAAACAGGGCTAGATAGAGCTAAGTGGCTCTCAAAAGACCATGGCTTTTGAGATAGTCAAAGGGGAGAGACTCCACAGCCTCCGTGAAACCTGTGTTGGTGCTCAATCACTCTCCAAAGTAAAGAAGTGTTACTTATGTTCAAATGGAGCCTGCTGTGTCTCACTGGTTAGCTAGCTCTGAGCCTGCTCTTGTCTAGGCTGATCAGTCAATCTGAGGCTGTCTCAGCCTTTCTTTACACAGGAGGTGTTTTAGGTGCTTCATCTTCTCTGTGACCCTTTATTGGACTCGCCAGTATGTCAGTGTTTCTCTTGTGATGGGGAGCCCAGAACTGCACACAGCGCTCCAGATGTTATCTCCTAGGACTTTTGCAAGAATTGGCTAGTTTTTGGCTTCCTTTCAGTCACCTGCCTTTATTGAAACAGTTCAGAGATTTGGGAAGTCTGCATTTCTTTGCCAATTTTTTATTAGACCAAATTCAGATCTCCCTTACTGTTCATTCATCAGAAAGTTAGCTAGTATGTGCCCAGACAGCCACATTTCCAAGTTGTGTCCTGGTCACAACTCTGAAATCAAAGCTTGGCTAGAAAAAAATGGCTCTGAATATTATTGATAGTGAGGTTTTAAGGTAAAATTTGAATGCTTTGAAAAAAATGAAGCATTATTTACATTCTAGGATTCATATCTAGTGCCTGGAAGATGCAGGGTGTGGACATCAATATTAGGATTTTTATTTTCTCACCATGTACCCATTTACCCTGACTTTATGACCGTGTTATACCAAGATTGTGCTCATCATCAACAGCTGTTAACAGTTTGCAGTTTTTAACTAGAGAAGTCACTGTATCTGTTCCAGATGTTCTCTTATTTGTGAAAAGAGGTATAACGATTATGTGAATGGTGTTGAGTTAAAGCAAAGGTTCTGAATCCTGCTAAGCCTGCAGAAGGTGAACAAGCAGTGTTATATGCTTGTTCCAGCTAGAGCTGGACTGGCACAGAGTTGGTAGGATGAAAAATATCACTATGTTGGCCAGTGCAGCTAAGCCAGCAAAATTCTTTGGGCAAATCCAATTATACCAGGAAAAGATTTTTATTTCTGGTGTTATTTTGTCAGCTGAAGTCCCTCTAAAGAACTTTTCCAGTGAAAAATGTGTGTTGTTACAGTATGATTGTGCTGGCAGATCTTTATACATGGACAGGTCCTTTGTCATGCAGGTTTGAGTCCAGCTGGATAATCCTTGTTTATTTTGTCTTGAAAAAAGCGCACCGATTAGGCTTGGAAGTAGTCCTCGTGTTCGTAAAATCTGTTACTTTTTGCCAGTTGTGGCAGAGGGCTTTTAATTTACTGCCTGATAGTTGCTTCTTATAGTAGCTCCTTTCTGGTTTTATTTAACGCTGGAATTTTAAGAATATATTTAAAGGATATGTCACACTTCATGGTCCCCAAGGACTTTTCATCTCTCAGCTTATAAGTTAATATGATGCCACTTTTTTCATCCTGTTGTTTGCTTTTTTCTTCCTCACCGTTACACAAAATGTAGATGTGGATCCCTCAGGAATAAGGCAGGACAATGAGCATGTGAAAGCTTTGGCTTTCATGAAAGCTGAGAGTTACCACTGTGGGAGCCCCGGCACACCAGTGCTAATCAAATGGGGACCTGATCGGGAGTGAAGCTCAAGGGAAAGCACAACAGGGGAGGATGATAAAACCTGTGTTTATTAACGTACGATGTGTATGCAGTGTCCTGCTCATTAGGGAACTGGCTGATGTAGTGCAGATGCTGCTGCCTGGATTCCAAGATCTGTAGCTGGCCTTTGTCATGTGTACTCGTGCTAAAGTGCATACAGATGGGGGTGTGTGAACTATTGTGGATTATCCTGGCAAGAAGATAAAATGTTCTTTGGACTTTACATACCTGGATGGGAGAGGCAAACTTTGCCATAACAAATTCTTCTCATCCCCTACACCAACCCTTTGCATTTTCATTAAATATTCTTGTTTAGGGCAAGAGTGAAGTGCTGTTGTTTATTCCCATATTCTCTTAATTTTTACTGTTTTCAGAAGTAATCTTCATTTCACTCTTCCTGGATTGACAGAGTGGTTACAATTGTGCTCTATATTGTTCATGAAAAGGTTTTGTGATCTGTAAGGTGTTGCATTGCACAAATAGTTAGCTTATTTTTGTTATTATATTGCACTGGGTGGGTTGTTAATTGTACAAATTGTTAATTTTACAATTTGTTAATTGTACAAATCAGTTTTATATTTTGCACCCCCTCTTTCTGGTATGTGGTATTCCCTAATTTGATCCCTCCCCACGCCTCCTCCTTCCCTGGGTCAGCTCCCATTGGTTGTGGTCCCTGTTCCCCTACCCTCCCCCTTTTTCCCAGGGCATAAAACCCCTCAACACGACATGTGGAACAACCCCTCTTTCGGCTCCTGGAGTTTAGGTTTCACAATAAAGCTGTGGGACTGTGTCCCGAGAAGAAAGAGCATCTTTTTATCTTTTGCCTGTGGTCTCTTTGTCCAGGTAACCCACCGGGGTCTGGGGAAGCTAGCCAGGGCAAGACCTCGGGGGCAGGAAACCTGCGAGAGTAAGGAAGCGTGAAAGCAGAGACCATCAACTCATTTAAGTTGTGTCTGGTCAAGGAACGTTTGAGTGTTGTAAGGGGATAAAAAGAAAAGGAATAACAAACAGGAACATTTTAAGGCACAAATCTGTTTAAGCAAAAAATAAGCGAGGCAGATGAAAGGACCAAACCATCGAGTCACTAATTGAAGAGGATATGTGGAATGTAGGAATGTTTATTTCAGTGAGATTATTTTATTTTAGACCTCATCAAATGGCATTATAAGGGAAAGGAGGAAGCCATAAGCAAGACATGGAGAGAGACACAAACTTGCTAAGCAAACTTCATGGAGACAAAGACAAGTAACAAGAACTGGTTTGTCACACTAACTGATGAGCTATCAGAAAAACACATACAAACAAGGATTCTGTGGCTGATAAGGAAGCAAACCTGAGGGTCCAGGATGTTGGGGCAAGTCAGTGAAACTATGCCATCTGAGAAGATGATTTGCAAGGGAAGGGAGTTGGGAAAGGGACAAAATGGGGCCAGACAGAAAAAGGGCTGATACAGGTAAACTGTGGCCAGTCTTTACACTTGTCTGGCTGAGCCCTGTGCCTGATCCCTGCAGTCTGTCCTTTTTTATTAGATCTTTTCTTAACTGCCTCTCTGTGTAATTTCACTTTCTGTACCATGTGTATGAGTGCTGCAGGGGCTAGGTGAGACCAGCTTCAGCAGAAACTAGGCCAGCAACTGGAGTCTCACTGGAGATGTTGGCACCAACCAGGTTTGCAGTGCCAGTGGTGGAAGTGAGTGAGGCTCTTGGTGGCAGGAGCTGGAGGGGTTGTAGCTGTCTGAATTATTTTGTTGGTTTCCTACTGACTTCATATCTATAGTGCCAGCTACAGGGGAGTTGGGTGAACTTGTAAACTCTACCTTTTAATGCTACACCTAAGTTAAACTTCTGCCACTGCTGCTTTCTGTGGGAGAGATGGAAGAGGACAGTAATGTTTACAAAGCCATCTCGCCTGCAATGGCTTCATCCTGTCACATAAGTGATTTCCCTTGTCTTGTGTTTAGGTTGTAAGCTCTTCCAGAGCTTACTCGACCTAGACCAGAAAACATACTTACGATTAGGTTAGTCTTGTATTATGAATAAGCCACTGCATTTGGATGTAACTGTTCAGCCCAAGAATTTACTGTTACTGTAGGTGGGTCTGACTAACAGAAATGTTGAAGCATAATTTAAATTATAGTTGTTAGAATGGTTGGAGCAGATAGGATATGCAGAGTACTCAGCTTACTAACCCATTAGATGCCTATAGTTAAATTTGAAAATGCTTATAAATGTTGATATTTACTTGTATCATGGGGAAAAATAATCTCCTTTTCAGTATGTGCTCATGAAGAGAAAACATGCAGCTGATGATTTCTGGTCGGCCTGGTAGGGTTTTATAGGGTGTACCCTTCACACTGTCCTTGTCTAAAGCCTTCTGTGGGTTATGCATGAGAATACTCCTGAAGTATTAGTTTACTTTTAAAATACGGATCTTTTGTGGGCTACAGGATAGATGTAGTTTATTCTCAATTTGAGATGGAGGGTATGGAGTAGTTTCTTGTGTTTCACAGGACCATTATATGGAAACATATAGGGAGTTGGAGAGCAAAGTGATTTTCAGGTATTTGCAGGAATTGCTTTGGTAATAATTCCCTTCTGATGGTTAATAATCAGTGTGTGGCTGCAGTATTTAAAATTTTACTGGAAAAGGACGGTGAAAAAGACATATGTCAAAAGGTGTTGTCATGGTGAAAATGCTAGTTTTTTCCAAATAAAATGGAAAAGCTTTCAGATAAAAGATTACTGCAAGAAACATACACAGAAGTAAAACAAACACTTCTAAAGGGTATTTTACAAACAGACATACTCTTTGTTCACCTTTATTACCATTACACTTACGAGAGTTTATGGACTACACAGATGAGAATGAGACAAAGCTATACTAGGTACGTCAGTGAAATGGTAACTTTTGGGGGTGTTAGTGACATGCCAACTTTTAGGGACAAGATTGTAGGTTTTAGTGGCCTGACATGCACTAATTCTTTTACTAGTAACAATCTGCTGACTTTGTCCTGGTACTGCTTCCTTTAAATACGAAGCAATCTCTGTTCCCGTTCATTGTGCTCTTTTGGTTCGGTGTTTTTTAAAGAAGGACAGTGAGCTTAGCTTGTTAGTTAAAAGCTAGGTAGAGTGTTCTTGATAACTGCCACCCAGTCTGTTCTTGTTGCATGTTGGACATGAGAAAAATACATAGAGTATGGCTGGAAAAAGTAGCAGAAGTCCCAGAAAATATTTTGAGTACTACAAGAAACAGTAAGAATGATTTGGGATTTGGAGAGCTCTTGTCATTGTGGAAAGTATTGTATTCCACAAATAAACTACTGAAGTTAATGACTAATAATAATGTAGACTGAAAAAACATACTGTCAGTATATAGTTATTCCACATGCTGATTGAAAATAATGTGAAAACAAAACTACACAGGGTATGTGTCTCTTATTAGCTTCTTGTACTTTCCTGCATGCTAGTGTTATCTTGATACAATTACCACATGAGAATTGGTTTCTTAATAAAAACTAAGACAAAACACTAAGTCTTCAATTAATTAGGTTTATATTGGGGGTTTTTGTAACATCTGTTTGCAAATAAGTTGAACATAGCTTTGGGTTACTTCTTTTTTAGTACAGAAAAAGACACAATTACATTTTAAATCTCCATACATGTAGTTCCAAAATTATTTTACCTTTATTTTCTTTCTAATGGGAAACAATTTGAGTAAAATTACTGTTGGAGTTTGAAGTATCTGTGAGAGTTAGTAATCTGGAGTGATGATGAAGGCAAACTACTTAGCAGTTTGTATCTCCACAGTCTTTGAAGTGGTGCACTCCTGATGCAAAAGGAAAA
>WAAE01016190.1:3978-15185 GCA_013400495.1 Nicator chloris
AGGAAGGAAGGCAGGCAGGCAGGAAGGAGGAAGGCAGGCAGGAAGGAAGGAGGAAGGCAGCAGAGCCCCGGGCCCGCTGACCTCCAGCGCCTGGCGCCGGCTGTGTGTGAGCGAGCCCAGCAGGTCCCACTGGTCACAGATCTTCTGGCACCGCGCGTTGACGCTGGGCGAGTCGTAGTAATCCAGCTCGCTGGGAAACACAGGGGAAACACGGGGGAAACGGGGGGGAAAAATGGGGGAGAAATGGGGGAGAAACGGGGGAGAAATGGGGGAGAAACGGGGGGAATGGGGAAAAATGGGGGGGAAACGGGGCAAAACGGGCGAGAAATGGGGGAGAAATGGGGGAAAACGGGGAGGAATGGGGAAAAATGGGGGGAAAACGAGGGAATGGGGGGAAATAGGGAAAAATGGGGGAGAAACAGGGAAAATGAGGGCAATGGGGAAGAAATGGGGAAAATGGGGGGAATGATGAAAAATGGAGGGAGAGTGGGGGGCAAAATGGGGGGAAATGGGGGAGAAACAGGGAAAAATGGGGGAGAAATGGGGAAAAATGGAGGGGAAATGGGGAAGACGGAGGGGAAATGGGGGAGAAACAGGAAAATAGGGGGGGAAATGGGGAAAAACCAGGGGGAAAAGAGGGACAGACAGTGGGAAAAAGGGGGAGAATGGGCAAAAGGGGGAAAATGCGAGGGAAATGGTAGGAAAAGGAGTGAAGGGGGAAAAAAGAGTGGGATATTTTAGGGTATTCTGGCTGTAATTTGGGACAGTTTGCATTGTTTTGGGGGTTATTTGGTAACATTTGGGGTATTTTGGGGATGTTTTACAGGTTATTTTGGGTATGTTTTGGGATCATTTGGGGGTTATTTGGTAATATTTGAGGGTATATTTGTGGACATTTTGCAGGTTATTTGGGGTATATTTTCGGATCATTTGGGGCATTATTTGGTAATATTTGGGTGTATATTTGTGGACATTTTGCAGGTTATTTGGGGTATATTTTCGGATCATTTGGGGCATTATTTGGTAATATTTGGGTGTATATTTGTGGACATTTTGCAGGTTTTTCAGGGTATATTTTGGGGTCTCCCATCCTGTACTTGATCTCCTGGGCGATGGCAGGGATCTGCTTTTGGGATCCGCCCGGGACACCCTGGGGGTTATTTTGGGATGCAATTTGGGGGTTATTTTGGGATACAATTTGGGGGTTATTTTGGGACACCCTGGGGGTTGCAATCTGGGGCATTTTGGGGTGCCGTACTTGAGCTCCTGGGCAATGGCAGCGATCTGCTTTTGGGATCCCCTGGGGACACCCTGGGGGTGATTTTGGGACACCCTGGGGGTGATTTTGGGACACTCTGGGGATGCAATCTGGGGCATTTGGGGCTGTTTTGGGGTGCCGTACTTGATCTCCTGGGCGATGGCCGCGATCTGCTTTTGGGATCCCCCCGGGACACCCTGGGGGTGATTTTGGGACACCCTGGGGATGCAATCCGGGGCATTTGGGGCTGTTTTGGGGTGCCGTACTTGAGCTCCTGGGCGATGGCCGCGATCTGCTCCACGCGGTCCTGGTGCGCCGCCAGGTCGGACTCGAAGGCCTCGTGCTTGCGCAGCAGCGCCCTCACCTGGGCCAGCGAGGCTGTGCCCGAGTCCCGGTCCCGCAGGGCCACCTCCTTACCTGGCCACAGGTGTGGGCACAGCCCTGAGACCCCCTGTGCCACCCCTGAGCCCCCTGAACCCGCCTGTGCCACCCCCTGTGCCACCTCCTCACCTGGGCACAGGTGGGGGCACGGCCCTGCGAACCCAAGTCCCTCCCTGTGCCACCCCTGAGCCCCCTGAACCCGCCTGTGCCACCCCCTGTGCCACCTCCTCACCTGGGCACAGGTGGGGGCACGGCCCTGCGAACCCAAGTCCCTCCCTGTGCCACCCCTGAGCCCCCTGAACCCGCCTGTGCCACCCCCTGTGCCACCTCCTCACCTGGGCACAGGTGGGGGCACGGCCCTGCGAACCCAAGTCCCTCCCTGTGCCACCCCTGAGCCCCCTGAACCCGCCTGTGCCACCCCCTGTGCCACCTCCTCACCTGGGCACAGGTGGGGGCACGGCCCTGCGAACCCAAGTCCCTCCCTGTGCCACCCCTGAGCCCCCTGAACCCGCCTGTGCCACCCCCTGTGCCACCTCCTCACCTGGGCACAGGTGGGGGCACGGCCCTGCGAACCCAAGTCCCTCCCTGTGCCACCCCTGAGCCCCCTGAACCCGCCTGTGCCACCCCCTGTGCCACCTCCTCACCTGGGCACAGGTGTGGGGGCACCCCCGAGACCCCGCCCCCCCCCGCCCCCTGCCCCCCAAAGCCCGGTACCTTCCGTCCAGCCCTCGTGGATCGAGGCCTTCTGCCGGAATTTCTCGGCCAGGTGATCCAGGCGCTCCAGGCGCCGCAGCTCCGTCAGCAGCCACTCCTCGTGTCCCTTCTCGGCCTGCTCCAGGCGCTGCCACCCCGCCCCGATGTCCTGGGGACCCCAAAACCCTTCAGAGTCACCCCAAAGCCTCCCAGAGTCACCCCAAAACCCTTCAGAGTCACCCCAAAACCCCCCTGGGATGCACCCAAACCCCTTGAGCCCACCCTGCCCTCTGATGGCCCTGAAGTGGGTGTGTTTGGGGTGGGTTTGGGACACACCAAAGTGGATTTGACCCCCTGAGAACCCCCAAATGCCCTCCCAGGCCCCCCAAGGACCCCAAAACTGCCAGACCCACGGAGACCATCCTGCCCTCAGAGGGCCAGGGCAGATTTGGGGCAGTTTAGGCTGGGTTTAGGACCCCAAAACCCCCAGACCCACCGAGACCATCCTGCCCTCGGAGGGCCAGGGCAGATTTGGGGCAGTTTAGGCTGGGTTTGGGACCCCAAAACCCCCAGACCCACCGAGACCATCCTGCCCTCGGAGGGCCAGGGCAGATTTGGGGCAGTTTAGGCTGGGTTTAGGACACACCACTGTGGATTTAAGGCCCCAAATCCCCTCCCAGACCCCCTCCAGGACCCCAAAACCCCCAGACCCACCGAGACCATCCTGCCCTCGGAGGGCATGAAGGCGGGGCGGCCGCTGAGGCGCAGCTTGGTCTGCAGGGTGTTGAAGTTGATCTCAAGCTGGCACTTCTCCTGCACCTTGGGGGGCTTGTGCACGCGCCGGTACTCCCGGAAATCCTCCAGCTTCTGCTGCATGGCCGGGATGGTCTTCTGCGGGTCCCGGGACTCCAGCCACGGGATGGTGCGCTGGATCCACGCCAGCTGCTTGGGCGACATGGTGTTGGGCCTTGGGATGGGCTTTGGGATGGGCTTCGGGATGGGGTTTGGGAGCTGGATCCACGCCAGCTGCTTGGGCGACATGGTGTTGGGCCTTGGGATGGGCTTTGGGATGGGCTTCGGGATGGGGTTTGGGAGCTGGATCCACGCCAGCTGCTTGGGCGACATGGTGTTGGGCCTTGGGATGGGCTTTGGGATGGGCTTCGGGATGGGGTTTGGGAGCTGGATCCACGCCAGCTGCTTGGGCGACATGGTGTTGGGCCTTGGGATGGGCTTTGGGATGGGCTTCGGGATGGGGTTTGGGAGCTGGATCCACGCCAGCAGCTGGGGGGACACAGAGCTGGGGTTTGGGAGGTGGGATTTTGGGGTCCCCCTCTTTACATCAGACACAAGATGCTCATAGTCCTCCATGAGGGGACTGGGGGGGATTTGGGGTAGGATTTAGGGTGGGATTCGGGGGAGTTTCTCTTTACATCCGAGGCCAGGCACTCACAGTGCTCCATGGGGGTGTTTCGGGTATTTTTGGGGTGGGATTTGGGGTTCTTGTCCCTTACATCCGAGGCCAGGCACTCACAGTGCTCTGTGGGGTCATTTGGGGTAGGATTTGGGGTGGGATTCAGGGTTTTTGTCCCTTACATCCGAGGCCAGGCGCTCGTAGTCCTCCATCAGCTGCTCGTTCTCCTGGTTCACAGCCAGCACTTTGCAGATCCGATTCGCCGCCGTCTCCGCCTGCGGGGCGGGAACGGGAACGGGATTGGGAACGGGATTGGGAATGGGAATGGGATTGGGAACGGGATTGGGAACGGGATTGGGAACGGGATTGGGAATGGGAATGGGATTGGGAACGGGATTGGGAATGGGATTGGGAATGGGAACGGGATTGGGAATGGGAACGGGATTGGGATTGGGAACGGGATTGGGAACGGGATTGGGAACGGGAACGGGATTGGGAACGGGATTGGGAACGGGATTGGGAACGGGATTGGGATTGGGAACGGGATTGGGAACGGGATTGGGAACGGGAATGGGGTTGGGATTGGGAATGGGAATGGGATTGGGAATGGGAATGGGATTGGGAACGGGATTGGGAATGGGATTGGGAACGGGATTGGGAACGGGAATGGGATTGGGAACGGGATTGGGAATGGGGTTGGGAATGGGAACGGGATTGGGAATGGGAATGGGGTTGGGAATGGGATTGGGAATGGGGTTGGGAATGGGATTGGGAATGGGAACGGGATTGGGAATGGGAAATGGGGGTCAGGGACACCCCCAGCCCCAGGGAACAGCGGGAGAGGGAAGGATAAGAAAAAAAGGAGGAGGAAAACACAACAAGGAGGAAAACAGAACCAAAACGAGAAGTGTGACAGGGAAAGAAAAGGAAAAAAGAGAAAGTAAAAGGCAAAAAGAAGAGGAAAGGTGAAAGGAAAAGGAAAAAGTATAAAGTATGAGAAAAAAAAGAGGGGGAAAAGAATGGGAAAACCAGGAGAAAAAAGGGGGAAAACAAAAACAAGTGGAAGGGAAGAGGAAGAGAAAAGCAAAGGGAAAGGGAAAGGAAACCCAGCGCTTGCCAGGCCCGATCCCCATCCCTGCCCTGCCCCGAGCAGCAGCAGCAGCAGGAGGAGGAGGAGGAGGAGGAAGAAAAGACTGGGGCTGGAGGTACCTGGGTGGGAAGCAGAGGAGGAATCCAGGAGGAGGAGCGGGAGGACGGACGCCAGCGGGAAGAGGAAGAGGAACTGGGAAGGGCCGGGAGGAGGAAAATCCAGTGGCCGGGGGGGAAGGAAATAAAGGAAATAAATGAAGGAAATAAACAGAGAAAACCAATAAATCAAATAAAGGAAAAAGTGGGGAAAGGGAGGGAGGAAAAGGAATGAAGGAATACAGGAAGCAGGAAGAGAAAAGGGAAAAAGGAAAGCAGGGAAAGAAGAGAAGGAGGAAAGGAAGGGAATAAAGGGGAAAAGGGGTAATGGGAAGGGGAAAAAGAACGGAATAAAGGGATAAAAAAAAGCAAAAGGAAAAGAATAAAAGAAAGGGATAAAGAAAAGAAATAAAGGAAAAGAGTAAAGGAAAGGGAAAAAGGAAAGCAATAAAAGAAAGGGGAAGAGAAAATGGGAAAAGGAAAGGAATAAAGGGGAAAAGGAAAGGAATAAAGGGGAAAAGGAGGGGAATAAAAGAAGGGAATGAGGAAGGGAATACAGGAAGGACCCTGAGGAAGCCGAGAGTGTGACCTCAGCGCAGCCAGGCCCCCCTTCCCCTGTCCCCAAGCCAAGCAGAGCAGCAGCCAGGCAGATCCCAGACAGATCCCAAAGATCCTGGGCAGATCCCAGACAGATCCCAGAGAAAGACCCAGGCCAGACCCCAGATCGATCCCAGAGATCCTGGGCAGCTCCCAGAGATCCCAGATCGATCCCAGATCCTGGGCAGCTCCCAGAGATCCCAGATTGATCCCAGATCCCGGGCAGACCCCAAAGCTCCCGGGCAGATCCCAGATGCCGGGCAGACCCCAGAGCTCCCGGGCAGCTCCCAGATCGATCCCAGATCCCGGGCAGACCCCAGAGCTCCCGGGCAGGCTGGGGCAGGGCAGCGGCCCCCCCGGGGCCGGGCTCACCTTCTGGGCCCCGGAGAAGGCGTGGTAGAAGCTGGACACGTAGGTCATGATGGCCTTCTCGTCGGGCCGCAGCGTGCCCACGATATCTGCCCGGGGGAGAGCAGAGAGGACAGGCCCAGGCTCCAGCAGCGCTCCCCAATTCCCGCTCCCCGGGCTCGGGGCCCCCCGGGCCGGCTCCTGGGGGGCTGGTTCTGCCTCGCCCCCGTCCCTGAGCCCCCTGGCAGCCAGGGAGGCTTCGCTCGGGCCTTCCTGCAGCCTTGGCCTGAATCCCCACGTGGATTTCACACGGATTGATTTCCCATGGACTTCCACGGATTTCCTGTGGATTCCCACAAATTTCCCATGGATTTCCCAGAATTCTCATGGATTTCCACGGATTTCTCAGAATTCTCACAGATTTCCCATGGAGTCCCATGGATTTCCCACTGATTCCCTTTAATTTCCAATGGATTCCCTTTAATTTCCCATGGATTTCCCGTGGATTTTCCAGGGATTCTCTTTAATTTCCAATGGATTCCCATTAATTTCCTGTGGATTCTCATGGATTTCCCTGGATTCCCACAAATTTCCCATGGATTTCCCAGAATTCTCACGGATTTCCATGGATTCTGAAGGATTTCCCATGGATTCCCTTTAATTTCCAATGGATTCCCATTAATTTTCCATGGATTTCCCATGGATTTCCTATGGATTTCCCACGGATTCCCATTAATTTCCTATGGATTCCCATGGATTTCCACGGATTTCCCTGGATTCCCACAAATTTCCAATGGATTTCCCATGGATTCTCAAGGATTTCCCATGGATTCCTATGGTTTTCCCAGGATTCTCATGGATTTCCCACTGATTTCCTTTCATTTCCAATGGATTCTCATTAATTTCCTGTGGATTCCCATGGATTCTCCGTGGATTTCCGGTGGTTTCCCCATGGATTTCCCAGGGATTCCCTTTAATTTCCCATGGATTTCCCCGGATTTCCCTGGATTCCCACAAATTTCCAATGGATTCTCATTAATTTCCTGTGGATTCCCATGGATTCTCCGTGGATTTCCGGTGGTTTCCCCATGGATTTCCCACAGATTTCCCGTGGATTTCCTACGGATTTCCCGTGGATTTCCCGTGGATTTCCCACGTATTTCCTGTGGATTTCCCGTGGATTTCCCAGGGACCGGGGCATTCCAGGCAGACCCAACCCCCCAGGAGCCAGCTGCAGGTGGTCCCGGGGCCCCCCCGAGCGACAGCGGCCGCGGCTGCAAGAGAAGCGGGCGTGAGAGTGGAGAGAGAATTCCAGAGGGAGCCGGGAGGAAGGTCCGGAGGGATCCAGGAGGAAGACTCCGGAGGGATCCAGGAGGAAGACTCCGGAGGGAGCTGTGAGGAAGACTCCGGAGGGAGCTGTGAGGAAGACTCCGGAGGGAGCTGTGAGGAAGACTCCGGAGGGAGCTGTGAGGAAGACTCTGGGGGGATCCAGGAGGAAGACTCCAGAGGGAGCCGGGAGGAAGACTCCGGGGGGAGCCGGGAGGAAGGTCCGGCGGGCCGGGCGGGGCCGGAGGCTCCCGGTACCTTCTGGGCCCCGGAGAAGGCGTGGTAGAAGCTGGACACGTAGGTCATGATGGCCTTCTCGTCCGGCCGCGCCGTGTTCACGATGTCTGCCAGGAACCGCAGCGTTAAACTGGGAGCCACGGGGTGAACAACTGGGAATGCGCTGGGGCGAACTGGGAATGTGCTGGGACAGGCTGGGAATGTGCTGGGGCGAACTGGGAATGTGCTGGGGCGAACTGGGAATGCGCTGGGGCGAACTGGGAATGTGCTGGGGCGAACTGGGAATGCGCTGGGGTGAACTGGGAGAGCGCTGGGGTGAACTGGGAGAGCGCTGGGGTGAACTGGGAATGCGCTGGGGCGAACTGGGAATGTGCTGGGGCGAACTGGGAATGAGCTGGGGCAGGCTGGGAATGAGCTGGGGTGAACTGGGAGCCACCGGGGTGAACTGGGAGAGCGCTGGGGTGAACTGGGAATGTGCTGAGGCAAACTGGGAGTGCGTTGAGGCAAACTGGGAATGAGCTCGGGCAAACTGGGAACGAGCTGAGGCAAACTGGGAATACACTGGGGCAGACTGGGAAAGTGCTGGGGCAAACTGGGAACTAGCTGGGGCAAACTGGGAACAAGCTGGGGCAAACTGGGAGCACGCTGGGACACGGGGCCGGCCCCTCTCCCAGCCTGAATTCCGCCCCGAGGGTCCCAAATCCTGGGGAAATCCACCAGGATGGGCTCAAACTGGTGCTGAATGGGAAAAACCAGGGTTAGGTCGGCACTTCCTGCATGGATCCTGGAATTAAGGGATTGAAGGGTTGGGGGGTCCTGGAATAACGAAATCCTAAAATTATGGGGATTCTAGAAGAAGGGAATCCCAGGTTTGGGGGATGTTGGAATTGTGGAATCCTGGAATAATGAAATCCTACGATTATGGGATCCTAGAAGAAGGGAATCCCAGATTTGGGGGATGCTGGAATTGTGGAATCCTGGAATAATGAAATCCTGCAATTATGGGATGCTAGAAAGAGAGAATTCCAGATTTGGGGGATCCTGGAATTGTGGAGTCCTGGAACAATGAAATCTGAGAATTAAGGGATCATAGAAGAATGGAATCCCAGATTTGTGGGATGCTGGAATTGTGGACTCCTGCAATAACAAAATCCTAAAATTATGGGGTCCTAGAAGAAGGGAATCCCAGATTTATGGGATCCTAGAATCATGGGATTGCACAGCCTTGGAGTCCTGAGAATTCTGCAGTCCTGGAATTAATCACAGGATCATGGAAGCAAAGCTTTAGGGAATCCCATGACTGTGGGAGCAGCAGGATCCTGGGATCCTGGAATTCTGCCTGAGAACTGTGGGATCCAAGAATGAAGGGATCCCTGAACTGGGCACTTCCAGACTCGAGCAGTCGTGGAATTACAGGATCACAGAACTGTGGGATCCAGGGTTTTTTATGGATCCTGGAATCCCAGGGCTGCAGAACCCACGTGCGTGTGCTGCTTAAACCGAGCACAAACTGGGGGATGTCCCGGGCTCCGAGGACCCCAAACCCTGGATAAATCCACCTGGCCGGGTGGGAATTGGTGCTAAACAGGAGAAATCCAGGTTAAATCAGCCGCTTCCTCCGGGATCCGGCGCCTCCTCCGAGGAAATCCCCGCCCAGGCCCTGGAAGAGCTCCCGGGGAGCTGCGGGCTTACCCTCGGCGTCCAGCATCTTGGGAATGTCCAGGTACTTCTCGGCCACCTCGAAGGCGTTGTTGAGGTTGGTGACGGGGTCGTCCTGCGGGAGAGGAGAGGCTCTGTGGGCCGGGGATTCCGGGGTTCCCGGGGTTCCGCGGCACAGCAGGGGATTTACCTTCCGCAGCTTGTCGTACTCGATCAGCTCCGGGCGGTGCCGGTGGATCAGGGCGTTGAAGGCCAGCCCGTCCTTCCAGCTGTGGGGAAACGGGGATCAGACCCCGGGGATCCGCAGGGGAAACGGGGATCAGACCCCGGGGATTCGCAGGGGTAATGGGGATCAGATCCCGGGGATCCGCAGGGGAAACGGGGATCAGATCCTGGGGATCTGCAGGGAATTTGGGAATTCTGACCCTGCCTGAGCCCAGCCTGCCCTGGAGAAGGGAAAGGGGAGGGGAAGAGGAAGAGGAAGAGGAAGGACCTGATGTGGAAGTTCTGGACGTTGACGTTCTTGTACGGGGCCGTTTTCCGCTGGCACCAGAGCAGGAGCCCCTCCTTGGCCGAGGTCTCTGCGGGAACAGGGACCAGAGATCGGGGGTGGATCCTGGGGTGGATCCCACAATCCCAGGGGTGGATCCTGGGGTGGATCCCAGGGCAGATCCCGGGGGCGGGTCCCACAATCCCAGGGGCAGATCCTAGGGGTGGATCCCATAATCCCAGGGCAAATCCCACAATCCCAGGGGTGCATCCCAGGGCAGATCCCACAATCCCAGGGGCAGATCCCAGGGGCAGATCCCACAATCCCAGGGCGGATCCCATCCCGTTACCTTCCACGGAGATGTCCTGGATGGCGAAGCGCAGGATGATGGTCCAGATCATCCCCAGCGTCATCTTGGCGTTCCCATCCACGATCTCTGCGGGGAAACAGCCACAGGGAATTCCAGGGGGGAATTCCCCAGGGGGTTATGGGATCCTGGGACTCAGTGGGGAGGGTCAAAAAGCTATGGGGTCCTGTAATCAATGGATCCCAGATTAGGGATCCTACAGTAACAGAACTGTGTGGGGATTACGGGATCCTGGATTTATGGAGACTTGGGACACGAAGGCTTGGAATTACAGGACCCAAAAGTGATGGAATCCCAGCACCACGGGATGCTGGATTTGTGGGACTGCAGAACTGAGGGATCCCGGAATTACAGGACCCAAGAGAGATGGAATCCCAGCACCACGGGATGCTGGATTTGTGGGACTGCAGAACTGAGGGATCCCGGAATTACAGATCCCAAGAATCACAAGATCAACAGAGTTACGGAACCCTGGGGTTGTGGAATTGTTTGGGTTGGAAAAGACCTCAAAAACCACGGAGAGAGGGAATTCCACGGGGGAAGGAAGTGGGGAAGAGGGAGGAATCCCAGCTGACATTCCCAGCACTGCCTCCAGCAGCCCCAGCCCTTGTTTTTTGGGAATTCCTGGGATGGGGGCGGGTGCCGGGCGGCTCCCGGCTCCGGGACTGGTCGGGACTCGCTCGGCTCTGGGCACGCCGAGTTTTCCCGAGGTTTTCCAGCTGATCCCAACAAACCGGCCCGGCCGGAGCCGCTGCCAGCGCCCGGCCCCGGGGCAGATCCCAGGGGCGATCTGGGTCAGACCGATCCCGCAGGGAACGGTCCTGATCCCACAGAGGGAACGGTCCCAATCCCACAGAGGGAACGGTCCCGATCCCACACAGGGAACGGTCCCGATCCCACAGAGGGAACGGTCCCGATCCCACAGAGGGAACGGTCCCGATCCCACAGAGGGAACGGTCCCGATCCCGCACAGGGAACGGTCCCGATCCCACACAGGGAATGGTCCTGATCCTGGGGGAATCCCACAGGGAATGATCCTGATCCTGGGGGAATCCTGCAGGGAATGGTCCCGATCCCGCACAGGGAACGGTCCCGATCCCACAGAGGGAACGGTCCCGATCCCACACAGGGAACGGNCCGCCCCCACAGGGAACGGTCCCGATCCCACAGAGGGAACGGTCCCAATCCCACACACAGGGAACGGTCCTGATCCCGATCCCAGGGAGACCCTGCAGGGAACGGTCCCGACCCCACA
>WAAE01016191.1:0-12968 GCA_013400495.1 Nicator chloris
CTGGTTAGGAACCAGCTCAATTAGTTTCCCTTTTTTCTTCCCCTGTACTGTTCTCCTTCTCACTGCTATGCTGGAGAATCAGCTGGCCCTGCTTTTCTTACCTCTGTGTTATGCCCTTCTAATGAAACCGCACTAGGTTGAAACACATTTTTTCCTTCACTTGCTATTCCTACTGGAAAACTCTGCACCTGCAGGCAGGGGTCTTCACAGGTACAAGGCAGTTCTTTCCCTGACACGTGCTGGAGCTGAAGGATGTGTAATGAAAAGCGTTGATATTCTGCTTATGACAGCGAGTCCCTGGGAGTGACCTTCGGAAGGTGCAAACGTGTAACTCCCTGCTATTACACAGCTCCCCAGGGATCACGCTGCCCAGAGCAGGGAAACTGCAACACAGCTCACAAAGCTGTTCTACTTCCAACTGCAGCCTTGCAGGATCTTAACTCTGGAGAGACACTGCCCTCTTCCCAGGGCAGTGTGTGCAAACCCCATGGGACGTGGCCGAAATATCACTCTGAGCCAAAGTGTTGCTGCGGTACTTGCTGCTTTCTTTCTGCCCCCTGAAAAATTCTGGATCACCTAAAATGCTGAGGATCACTGTGACTCCAGCTCTTCATGCTGTGACATCTGCATTTTCTTGTAGGGCTGGCAGGCAGAACCCTTTCATGGACCAAAGCTTGACCTGAGGTCTCATACTTTGCTGAAGATCTGGCTGCATCCTGTAAACTGGATTGTGTTAATGCAAATAGAGATCTCTGGGAAAGTTCACTCCATGTTATATGACCTATAAATTGTTAAATTACAGATTCTTATCTGCCTTAAAACCATTTAGTCTTTACCTTGTAAAATACACTTAACATTTCCCAGAGATTCCCTGGACTGCGTAAGTCAGGAACAAATTTGATGTGTAACATTCTTCTTGTGTAACATCATTTTTTTTTATTACAATAGTTGTTTTAGACAGAGACTTTTATTCGTTTTGTGTACTTAAGAGTATTTCTAGGACGGAGTACAAATGCTTTGATCCATTTGCTTTTGGAATGCAAACTTACTGAACATAATTCATTTATTAATGAAGTTACAATTGTGCAGTTAGTGCTCTACTGAACTGAAACAGATGGAACCAACAGATTTAATATAATTGGCAATACAAGAGTTTCTGATTCAAAATGAGTTAACACATAAAGGCAAATCCTTCATTTAAGTTTCCAATATTCCACCTTCTGTCTTACACAATAAAGTGTTTTGGGAGCCAGTGTGACTTTGGGTCAGAAGTACAAAGTCCACATGCAACCATGGCTTTTGCACTCTGGACACCTGAACAAGTAGCTTCACACACCTCCTCAGTCCTCCATGGGACTAGTGCTGTGCTCTATGCAATGACAGACAGCTTCAGGAGAGAACAGGGCAGACAAAAGGCTAATTATAACTTTGAAGATTGAAATTTAGTTTGGAAATGTTCAGTCACACGGCATAAACTATCATCTGTATCTCTATATAACTATAATAAAGCGTGCCATCGTTCCAAGAGAGAGACAGCATGCAGTACAGTACAAAAGCAGTTTTTCATTTAGATGTATGCACTTAAAAGACCCAGAATAAAAAAGTCAGAGCCAAAATCTGAGTGGAAGAAAATTGTTCCGGGAAGCCCCAGGGCTCAAAATATGGCTGTGGAAGACAGCCAGTGAAACCTCATTTCAAATATGTGCAGATACAGGAAAGGGGTTGGCCAAGGTCTCACTGAAAAATAGAAGAAAGAGAAAAAAAAAAAAAAAAACACAGAAGGAGCATTTTCAAATGCAGGTTTGGGAGTTTCAGCATTGCCTACATTTTGAAGAACAAAGGAGTCACAAGGAGATTTACACAAAGGCCAGGATGTCCGTAGGGAAATCTCAGTGAAGGAAAACCATGGCACCTGGTAGTGAAACTTATTCTGCATATTGAATGAGGTCATGAAAAAGCAATTTTTTCAGTGATCAAAGCCTCTCTGGAGAACTCAAGAAAAAGCATCAAAATGAAGAAGCAGAGCTACTGTCCAGACTAACTATAATGCTAATAAAATACTTTAATGTTCCCCAACAGAGGTCAAATGTTCTGTAGGTGAAGACTAAAGAAAAGCCCTAGGACAACAGTTGACCAGTAGCAGAGTCCTCTTTGTAGAAATTAACAACAGCATTAAAAAATTTCCAGCTAACTTCAGCCTTAAAGAGAGATGATCACAGCAGTAAAAATCACCCTAGTGTTCACTGACACAGTAATTCAGAGCTTATATAATTTGGAAAATAAAATTTTAAAAAATCCAGCAACTCAGAATCTTCAATTCAGATGAGGAGACAAAATACATGTCCTGTGAATGGTACTTTTTGCAGATAGGCCAACTCTCTTAATTGGATATGAGTATGTAAAGGTATATTTATTTTTATACATATACATATGTGTACATGCGCATATATACATATATATGATATAGATAGGAAGAATTTATTGAAAATCAGGTCAAAAATCCCACTGATCTGGTTACCTAAAGACAAGTACATGCTGCCTCAAGGAGAGCTGCTACTTCTAAGCTTTGAAGTGTAGTGTACATAACCAATGTTGCAGGACAGTGGAGGCACACCACATGTAAAGAAAAATCAAATTATTTATGATAACAGCAGGAAACCAGAAGGTAATTCTAAGAATGGAAGCATGGCCATAGAGCAAAATGGAATTTTTTATCACTGGGGAAGCTTTTAAGGAAGTTACTCTGGCAAAGTCCTAGATTGTGTATTTAAAGTTTTCAAATAGAATTAAAATTTGATAAAATATTCAGCAGATCCTTCAAAAAGATGAGGTAATGACTGTTTTAGTGAACTGATGGGTTATCATTCAGAAAGTCTGCGATCATCCTGCCTATGCTCTTCTCAGTTTCTCTGCCAATTAAAATGATTTGCAGCTGTGACAAGGTTAGACATACCTGAGGATAACAGGGAATTTTTGGCATGCTAATCATAGACTAGGAAACTCTCTCTATCACCTTTCACCTTAGTTCAAGTACATAAATAAATAAATAAAAATCAATTTTTAATCTTATCTTCATAAGGCTTTACCTTAATAATGAAAAAAATAATGTGACTAATGAGACCACATCTCATTAGCTGTAAGTTTACCACTCAGGGCAAAACCCCAAAATAATTGTTGCAGCATAAAATACAGAGAATGTAAGAGAGGTGTTCTTGCATCCTTCCCTCTTTCTCTGGAATTGTGAGTAATTTCCTTTTTATTTGTGAAGAAATGGAAATAGACAGTCCACATTGTCTTTCAGAGGACATTTCAGCAGTGGGTCAGAGGAATTCAGCTTTCTCAGGAGTTTAACACAGCCCTTCTCTAGCAGTGTTCTGAAAACACTATTATAACATGATTTCTATTGCTCTGTCAGATGAGAAAATTGAAAGACTCCTATGAAGCCAAGACCAGAAAGAGAAGATAAAAAGGGAATGAAGCCATAAGGACAAGTCAGGACAGGATCCTGACTACACAGTGTGATTTGGAGCAGATTTGGCTGCCTCCCTTCAAGAGCATCTTCCTGCCAGAGGTCTCCTCCCAGCTGAGCAGAGTGGCCCTGCAGCCTGGGTCACTCCAGGTAGCACATGAGATGCAGAGCAAAGCAAATATCCAAATCCCTCCAACATTAACCAAATCTCACTGCTTTCAGGTCGCTAAACTGATGTTCAAGGTTTTCCAGACATTCCAGGTATTCGAGGTGAACCATTGACAATCTGCTCCATGTGAGCTTGTCATTGTTACCAAGTGATGTGTGCACAACACCAGCCAGTCGTGGCACTCTCCTGGGGAAAAGGGATTTCAATAGCACTGGACATAAATTCTGACTGACACAGGAGGCAGCTACTCCTCTCACAAACAACCAGCATCCCACAGAGACAGCCACGGTGCAAGAGCTCTTTTTTGGAGAGTGTTTTTTACTCTCAGACTGAGAGGAGGACACCAGCAGTTTTCAAATAAGCCTAGCAACATGCAACATGTGAGCTCCTCATTAGAATTCCTACAGAAGAAACACCCTTTTGGATCCCCAAAGATGTTTTATTTATGAATTGTTTGCACTCATATGGATTAAGAGCTGAAAAAAGTTTAAGTGATAAAAACTACATTAGTGGCATTGGATGCTATTTTTAATTAGGGAAACATTACATCCAAAACACTGAAAAACTGTTTTATGCTTAATTCTTGCAATTTTTTAGTAAGGTTTGAGCCTCTTTCAATGTCTCAGACCACAGTATGACAGGAAATCTAAAAATCTAAATTTCCCTCTCTGCAAATTTCACTTGAGTGAACATTTAATTGGAGGAATAGAAGCTGGGAAGTTTGAACAAGTCATGATCAGCTCTGGACAGGGTACCATGTGGTTGTAACTGTTTGAATTATGTTTAGTTTGGTGATGCTTTCTTTCTGCTAATTTTGTCTTTGGCAAAATGACAATAATGCTAACAATGTATTGCCCATTAACAGGCACAACCTGTGAGCTCCCAGTACTGAGCAGTCCCTGCAAGGATGAGTGCATATCGCTCACTCCCAAAGAAATCTAAAAGAAGATAAAAAAGAGGATAGCATGTCTTGGAGATATACAGCATTTTAGCCCAGGAAAGTTAGTCTGTTATTGTATTCCTGAGAAATGAGATACATTTATGTCATGGAAATTGCAGAATAAAGGATGAGAAATTTGAAGTCGTATTTATAATTTCCAGTCTGATAATTAAATCAAGCAAGGTTTTCATTACCTTCAAAATTATTTTATTCACATCTTCACTTGTATTCCCCATAGATAAAAAAAATAAGAAGCAAGACCTCAATTTGTTTCCTCTGCTTTCATAAAAAACAGATCAGATGGCAAAGGTGAAAGCTGTGTTTTACTACATGTGAAAGACTGCTAATTCCACCTGAATAAGTTATTAATTATGAAGTTTTGCCATCTTGTAGAATGTGCCATGACAGCTTATCTCAAAGTTCTAGTTTTACACTAAATTATGTTATAAATGTATTAAGTTCTTGGAGCCAGAATTTTCTATCTGGCTTATTTTGTTTTTTCTTCAGAGCATAAGTGTAATTACTTGAATGGTTTAATATAATTGCATCCTAAATGTATAATATTAGGCTTCATTTGTACTATTGTAGGTCCTGGCATCCTCTTAAGTAATTGAATAAAAACAAGTAGGGATATTATTCCATAGTAAATACCCAACACAGCAGTTTCCTAAGCGTGGGGAAATCACACATTCTTTCTTAATACAATAGTTCCATTACTCCAAGGGACATCAGTTTAGACCTCTGGCACACCATTTTCACATTTTGACCATATGTGATTATCTAGTTAGTTCACTGTATACAAAAGATAACAAAAAGCACTTATGTTTCCCACATACAAAGAGAGCATAATAAAAAAAAAATAAAAAAAATCCAGATAATTCATAAGTTCAAAGTCCTACCAAAGCTGTGGAGAGAGTAAGTTAAAAGAGGCAGGTTAAATAAACAATGCAGCTGTTGCTGTTGGACCAAGAATTCCTTTTCCTCACATGAATGGTTTTGTCACAGACTCTGGAGACATGTAGCTCCCTCTGACTCTCTGGGACATTTTCTACTTCATCCATTTACTTATTTAAATAAGTAAATGTCCCACTCACTAAACAAGAGAATTTTTTTTCTTTTAAAAATGTTTTATAAAAAATAGAAAAACATTAAAAAGAAAGATAAAGAGTGGGACTTTGCAATGCCTAATACCCTGACCACTGAGAGACTGATGAGAGCAAGGGATTCAGGACTCATCAAGTACGGGAAGATATTGAACCAGGGTATTCCTGATAAGCAAATTAAATAGACTTCAGAATTCCCTTCACCTGCATTTTATGCCAAAGTTAAAAATTACATCAAAATACTTACTCTCAAAACAAAACAAAAAAACCCTTTGAATTTAAACTGTAGAGCAATCCTCACCACTTTAACTTAGAGTTGAAATTAATTGGGTGTTAATTTTAACCAGGTTTCTCTTTCATACTGTTTGGACATCTCTCCTTGTTAGATCCACAGATTTAAGTACAATCCTACAGTGTCACCCTGTGATCCTCCATGAAGAATGAATATAATACAGTAAGAGAAATACTTTTACCTTTACTGTGTAAATTCAAGAATTATATTTAACTGTAAGGAATGTTAATTCAAATTTAACTGTAAAATCTTCATTTTAAAGTAATACTTGTTCTATATTTATCCCATTCTGAAGATACATTGTCTTGCAATTCAGAGTGAAACAGCCACATTACACCTGTTTAGAGTTGAATATTTATTTTCTTTACTGAAGCAGCACATTATTACAGGGGGTTTTCCTGGTATGGCAAGTTAGCATGTATGTAATTATGGGCAGGAGCTTGTAGATATGGGTTTTTTTAATCTTTATTTGTAATTTTTATGTCAGGATAACTCACCTTGACAGTCATGGCTACTGGAAGGAGCGCACTAATAGACATTATGATGGCAGCTCAGTCTACATTGTAAAAGTTACTTTTACACAGGTACTAGCTTCTGCTTTGGCAAGAAAAATGTTCTTGGTACAGCCCTACTGATCACACCCAGTGTCTTCTTAAGCAACAACAGTGAAAATTAACTCTTCAAACCTTAATAATGAGTATATGGACATGGTTATTGTGTCCAGTCACCTCTGTGTAAGAACATAACTTGTATGTTTATTCTTCAGCCTTAGCTATTGCATTTATGTATTTCTTCCAGAGTTATCAATAAATGCATAAAGCCAGGCCAGTCTGTGGTTTGTATCAAACCATGACACGAGTCTGTAGCAGAAGAAAAATCAGCAGGTGTGACATCAAGGAAGGAATCAAACACATTACTGACTAAGACCTGACATTCACATCTCCAGGAGCAGTAGTAGTGAGTCTATAACCCCCTTTCAGACACAAAATGTATTCTGCAGTTATATTCTGTCATTTCACTTCAGCTTTCAGGATATTATCCTATCAGGTCTATCACTCTTCTTGCAAACGTTATCTGCAAGTCAGCGTGGCTTTTTCAGCAGCCTGTCTAGGGCAGGAGACAAAATTTTTTGCCAGTCCACTGTCACAGGGGATTCAAATAAAAGGACATGCAAACTGTGTCTGTTCCCACCTGAGAAAAGGTCTTTGAAGCAGACAGGCAGTGCAATGAATATTACAAAAGAGTATGAATCAACAGGTTGTTGTATAGACTGCTTACCCTCCAAAGCTGAGTGACAGTGCCTTCTTCATCAGCAGACTTTGACCATGGACTTAGCATGACCCAGGCTCAGCAGACAGTGTTTATTCAGTTGTTTCTTCTCAATAATTGTGATTAACTGTTCTAACACCTGAATAGAAACTGAAATTTTGCTGGATCTTGCTTACTTTTAGCTCAGAACTCCCTGCACTGCTTCTAATTCATTTTCCCTTATTCTCATTTTTTCAGAATTTTTAGATAAACAATAATGTTAAGACCACTGAAGAAAGAATCTCTAAAAAATCACATCATTAAGACTATTCAGGTATTCATGAAGTACTGAAACATGGCTAACGACTTGAGCATGTCAGTAAAATGATCATCTGTCCCCAATTAATATTGATATATTGCAGTTGTGAAGGCTTTTAATGATCACATTACTAGGGAATTATGGCTGCTCATATAATTTGTCCTTATAATCATGTATTTATCATAGATACAAAAGACAAGTTCCCCAAGAGGACTATTAAAGCCCATATTCTTCTGATTCTTAATTGGTAGAGAAGACAGTCTTTACACTTATGTGGGAACAACTGTCTTTTTGTCAACACAAGTGTCTCTTTTTAATTACAGCCTATGTATGCTACACATACCGTATGTTTTATGGGCATGGGATGTAACAGCACTTCGAAAAAATATCTGTATGGGGTGGAATAGTTAACCAGTTAGGCAAGAATCAGCCTGAATAACTTTCTGAAACTGTCCTTAGTGGGAAAAGTGATGACCTAAAAATATTAATAGTTTTTTTCTCAGCCTAATTTGGTGACTGGTTCTGTATGAGGCTCTTCAATCACAGGGTAGTTCTGTAGATCACAGCTGCAGTGACTGCATCCCAAAATAATGCCACAGGTATTTGATTGGTGTGTTCAATAGATTTCACACCACTGAATTTTATAGGCTGAAAGATTAAATGAAGACACTGCTGCTAATCACTAAATCTCACTCTGCAAAATTAGTTCCCTTGTCCCATATAATTGCCTGCCTGTCTCCATAAATAGATTGCCACTGAGTGTTGTATCTTCCCTCTAGTTATATCTGTAAACTAATCATATACTTGGCCACTCGGTATAGTTTTTATTATGATTAAAAATCCAGGAATCCTGGAGTTATAGTTTGTTGGCCACATAATTGAGAGAGTTATCCAAGGGATGCAGTTTCCCTACAATTACAAAACGTGTCAGACTTGAGGCCCACAAGACATGAAACTCAGTGTGTGTGTCCTGCACTGCTAGGGCAGGCCTAGCCATCAATCTCAGAGGGTATTTTATTTGTAAGGACTAGAGTGTCACACACAGCCATAAACCAAGAACTTTGAATTGTGAAGCCGTTGTTGCAGCCACCCTTTTCTTTTTGTTGACTGGTGTAAGAACATTTACTGGTTAAATTCTGCTCAGACATGCCTGGTGATATCAATGCTTGCTCTAATTATTAAATTAACATGAAGACAATGCAGTTCTGGATTAAATTTTCTAGCTCTGAAGCTCCCCTTGGACGCACACTCACTGTGGCAAACTGGGATTTTTCCTACAGAGGAGGCAGCAAAAATGCTTTCAATGTGAACCTGCAGAGTGGATTAAGGCTGATGTTTGCAGAGAGATACACACACACATGAAATGCAGAGAGAAACTTGGCAGGGCTCAGCAAGGGCTGCTCCTCTTTGGCACATCACAGAGGGTTAGCATCACAGCTCCGCAGCTTGGAAAGCCAGGACAAGACACAGCCCCCACAGCTCTGCCCGGCACTATTGGCAGGTGCCCGTGGTCAGCAGTTGCCAGAAATTGGCCCCACATGAACCAGCAGAGACAAGAATTCTCCAGTTTTGCTTTATTAGCTATGTATGACAAGCCAAATGATGGGCTTTGTGTCTGCCTCTCCCCACCCCTGATACTCCTGCCCAGGCAGTGCTGGATAATGAGACTGCACGTTCCTCGCTCCTCGAGGTCTCTCGTGAAATCACCAACTCTCCCTTAACTCTCATAAAGATCATTTGGAAGATTGACTGCATCTTTTTTGCCTTGGGTTCTGTGCTTTTATTATACAATGCACAACTATTTTTTTTTTTAATATAGTTCTTTATTATAAAAAATACTTTTTTATTATTATGTTTTCCTTGGGGATGTTTTCTGTGTTTACCTCTAATTGTGTGTCTAGATTCCCTTAGGGAACTTGAGTGGGCTCTCTAATACAACATGTGTCCAGCTGAATAAACTAAGCTTACAGATCTGTTCCCTATTGCACTTCTACCTGGAATAAGTTATTTATATGCAACTTTATACATGCATGCAGAATAATTGCCAACTATCATCTTTTCTTTCCCTCAGAAGTTTTCAGGATTTTTTTGAGGGTTTTTTGTGTTTGTTGGGTTTTCTTTTTTTTTCCCATTAAGATAAAACATATATGTCCTGACAGAAATTGCAGCCATTCTTTGCAAGAGAAGCAAAATAGCCGATTGTCCAGTAAACGCCAATGAAATTTCTCAAAGTTCAGCAGAAACCTAGCCCAATTATCATGCTAAGGCAAGTTATAATTTCAAGGTAAAATGCTTACACGATGCGTGAAGCTGGAGCATAGACTTTACCTTCCAAATGGAAGTATGAAAATATTCCTACATATTTTAAAGTACATTTTGTTGAATAAAATCAGTAACCTGACTGATATATTTTCCTCTTTCATTTTTCCCCCTTTTTCTCAAAACCAGCCAATCAACCAAACATGAATTAATCAAAACTAAACAACTTTCCCGAAAAACCAAACCCAATCTGTACTGAAAACCTATATCCTTTGACTAAAAATTAAACTTTTAGTTGCCAGATAATTTTCAATAAAATCAATAAAACAAAGAAGTAGAGTTATAAAACAAAGGAAAAACAATGTAGCATCACATTACTCTACAGAGGACGACAATCAGAATGTTTTTTCCACTAGAAGGATTCTAATTTTGAGGATCTGAAACCAACAGCATCATTCCCAGACTTATCAAAAACATGTTCTTACCCTCTAGTCACAGCACAACCCAGGTCATCTGCTCTCAACCTTTCCTGCTGCCATGATCATCCCACATAAATACTTAAACTCCCAGGTGAGGAGCTCGGTTGCAAGGTTAAGGAGTCATGCTAACCTATTTGCTCATGGGCTCAATTAACACTAGGGGTATTGTGTATTATGACCCATCTCCAGTAGGAAATGTTGCAGCTGTTTGAATTCTAGATACTCTGGAGTTTGTTTCTTATGATAGGTTTTTGAGGGCAAGAGGTCTTGGGTCAAATCCTTGATCTGAATTAGGTTTTGCTTGTCTCCCTTTGCATGGGCTTTTTCAGAGATTTTTTTTTCTGCTGCACAGTCTGGGATGAAGCTTTCTTGTTGCTTTTTGTTGGAGCTGGAAAATGTGTTAAGCAAGAACTGAGTTATAGAGAAGCTTGAGGATAACTTGAGTCAAAGGCTGGTACACTTTCTGTACAGCAAGAATCCGATCTTCTCTCCTGGAAAGCTAAAATCAGAAGAGTAGCAGAGAAAAAGAAATAAGACCCTTTTCCACCCTACCTACCTGATAGTACCTCATTCTCGTGGGAGCTGTAAATTCAGATGACTTTAGGCAGTTGGTGCTCCAGCTGTAAATTCCACAAGATGTTTTCTGATTTGTCAGGAGATGCAGGGCTCCCACAGTGAACACTCACTCAGAACCTGTCTCCTCTCTGTGCCTCACCACTGTACTCTGCACAAATTCCTTCCAAGAGGTGAAAGATGGGCTACATAGCCCAGATGTTGTATACACTGCCTGGACTCACCTCTGATGTAGCAAAGAAACCTTAATCCATCACAGAGAGAAGTGGAGGCAGCGTAAAGATGGGTGTGAGGAGACAATTCTCTCCCTGGTGTCCCTAAGATGCAGTGGGAGGGGTGTCATGTGAGGGGAGGCTGTGTCAGCTTCAAGTCACCTCAGAAGAGCATTTCAGATGCACTTAAGAGAGCTGATGTTTGGGGCAAAACCATCAGGAAGGAACAAAGAAGCATTCACTGTCAACAGTGCCTGTACTTGGGAGTTGTGACATTAATTGCAATTTTCACATCCTTCTTCCTTTATGGAGGCCTGGAATAAATTTGGCTTATTAGCCACATTTAATGAAAACTGTGTTTCTTCTTTTTTTTATTTTTTTTTTATTTTTTTTTCTTTTATTCCCCCTGCCCTGCTCTTCTCTTGCCATATGTTGCATCCATGTTCTCAGACATCTATGAAAAGGATATAGTCATCTCTTGTTTTCCCTGTGGCACAGCAATGCAGGGATCTGAGTTCTACTGATCTCAGCACTAAAGACATCGCTATGCTTCTTGAGTCAGGTGGCTCACTGGCTGGATTTCACATCAGAGACAAATAAATGGAGAGAAAAAACACCAGTGAGAAATGTTTTCTCATCTGTGTGTCTGGAGACACAGCTTGACATCACTTTAACAACTGCAGAGCTGACTTGAGCTGCAAAATTTGAATTCATAGCCTGTTTTCCTGCAGTCCAGGATACACTGCATTAAAAGTTTTTCCCCTTAAAAGTATTTCTTTTTGTTTTGAAACCTTTCTGTTTCCCTGAAGTGTCTGTAGTTACTAAGTAGCTTTTAACTGCATTAAAAAGGCAAATGAGTTAAATGATGTAAGGATTTCACTTCTTATTTTAATAAAATAAATGAGAAAATATCTCCTACGGCTGTCCTGACAGGTTGCATGCCAGTTTCAGCTAGACATGATTTAAGGCAGACAAGTTATAAACCCTGAAAAATGGGGTTTGTAATGGAAACAACTGACCCTGAACTTCAATGTCATGCGCACAATGCTCTAATAGCTGCTGCTTGGCACTCACTTTCCATCTCTCACTTCAGTCAACAGATAAAAAAAAATAAAATAATGCTGTTCATTTATTGGCTTTTAGGTTAAGCTGCCTATGCATAGGCATTCAATTTCTCCTCTTCCTCTGGCTGCTGCATAACCTGCCTCTGAGACTCAGATCAGAAAGATGTTAAGCTTGACTTGGCTTCTTCTGAAGCCAAGGTGGCTGCATGCAAGACTGTCAATCTGCACACAAAGTTTTGTGGGCTTGGAAGACTTCCACAGATTTGGTCAACATTAAACAGTTTGTTTCCCAGACCTTTTTCAACACTTCTTAAACAGGAAAGCACAGTGCAAAGAAATATTGTGGCAACACTACTAAATACATCAGCGGAGTAAGGACCAAGATGCTTCAGTGGGAAACAGCAATATCCCAGAAGGATTTTCCTAGATGGAATAACCTGGGAAGAAAAACCTGTGACTACCTGTCTGTCCTGCTTTTCCAGTTCTTGAATAATGAGTGGCCACCTAATAAACACCTAATAAAAGACATCGCTCTTTCTATCACATCAGGATATTGAAACAGGTGTGGAAAAATGTCTTATGACAAAACATTTTTTTTCCTTTGATTTGGCAAAAAAAGAAAAGTATTTGGAAGTTTTGAGATGGTATCATCTGAAAATAATATTAAAGTTGTCTAAATTATAGCAAAGAAGACATCAATTGATCCCAAGGAACACAGACATTTAACCAGACAGCCAAGTAGGTGAGAATTTTTTTTATTTGAAAGCTGGCTTTAAGACAATAGTTTTTCTGCCTGAGAAATAAAATTTTTGGGACAGAGTGTCAAAAAAAAAAAAAAAAA
>WAAE01016191.1:15018-50701 GCA_013400495.1 Nicator chloris
AAAAAAAAAACCCCACCAAAAACATCACAAAAAACCAAAAAAATCCCAAGAAAACAAACTGCTAAAATATTTTCACTTTCAATGGGACAAATTAGAGCTGGACTAGAAATGTTAGCCATGTGCCAAGTTAAACCATGCCAAGCAGGTGTAATACCAATACCCTGTTAGGATTTTACAGAATTCTGGCTTTTTGAGAAGCCAGCAGCTTTCAGACTTCTGAGGAAGTCACATCAGGTCACACCTATTCACTGGAGCAGTTTTACTGGCTTCATCTGGTTCAGGCTGTCATGGCATCAGCAGGATCCTATGGGACATTTGATGATGACTTGAGGAACCAAACTGCAAATTTTCTGAGAAACCACCCATTTTGATCTTATATTTTTGTTAAAATAAGTTACTTGGCACAGGAATCTGCAAGAAGTCTTGATACTAGAGATGCCAAAGAGAAGTTTTTATTAACCCTGTTTCAGAACAGACAAGAAAAATAGTCTTAACACTGGCATGTAAAATCTAAAAGAGTAATCTGTAGTTCTGTGCACTTAGAGAACATCTGTTTTTAATCAGAGAGGCAATGTTAATTTCCAAATAATACCTCAGAGCAGTCCTTCTCATTAGGGAGTTGACCTTTTCCCAACTGATATTAGAAAAATCTCTTCTCTCCATACATTTATATACAAATGCTGAAAATCTACTGGCCTCTGTATTTGTTGAAGTGTATGTGATCTCCTGGTGTCTGGAGTCTATATCTGACCCAAATGACATCGAGGAAAGAAAAAAAAGACAAAAGCCTATCTCTCAGCATCAACAGCCTAACTTTAAACATTTATCTCTAGTGCACCTTTGAAAAATTAAATGTTCCTTCCTGTAAAGCACAGGAATTAATAGCAGTCATGTTTAAATCCTGCTTATGTTGTTTAGCAGGCAGACTTTTCTAATGTCAAGTTAATGAGAATGCCAATCAAGAAGGAACACTGCATGTTAAGACATGCAAATGAGACATTAGCATACTGAAATTGCTGTCATCTTTACATCCTGTGATGTTGTGCCAATCTGTGAGAACTTTTTCAGGAAATGGCCAGATTTCAATGGAAGAGACAAACTTAAGTGGTTACTAATTCACAGTGTTTGTTGCTTCCGTGACAGCTGAGGGAAGAAAGCAAAACCAGAACATGCTCAAGCATAACTTTATTTTGTCTAATCTGCACCAAAAGCACAGTTCATGATATCTTGAACTGACTGTGATTGTAACCAAGTAATAATTAAATTGGAAAAAACTACTCAGCGATCCCTGAAAGCCATGAATTACAGAAATAGCTTTGGTGGAGCCCTGGACTTGATGGACGTTGTGCAAACAGTTTTAACTCAAAAATTCTTTCTCCAGGCTCTGCACAGAGGCATTTATAGTTCTGTCATCTAATAATTAACTGCCAAATATAAGTTTGCCCTGGTGAACAGTACTTGGGATGATGCCTCATCTGCATCCTGCTGCACTGAACCTGCTTTTTTTTATGTCAAGACCTATTCTAGTTAGGTTTTTTAGGGGAATGAAAGAGAGTTCCTTACAGGGAGGGATGGGAAGTGTGTGACTTCTCTGAAGACCTCTGTGGCTCTATGCTTTATGGAAAAATACCTTTTGCTCCAAAGGGCCTGATGTACATCAGTTACAAAGCTGCCTCTTCCCAAAAGTTCAACACTTGTTAAGGCTCTGGTTTAAATCTTCACAGCACCAGTATCCACATTATATCTGTGAACATATCACAATATATCCCCAGTCCCTATGGAAATTCAGCTGAGCTGTATTTCCCCAACTCTGGGAATCTGACTGATTGCCTGCTGTGAAAGACTAAAAGCCAGTTATTCCCACTGGAATACTGGGCCAAACTGGCTGCAGTAAAGTTTCTCCTCTCCTTTGAAACAATGGGAGGCCCTGTTGAATGAAAGAAAACCAAAGTTTAGCGTCTCACCATGAAAGTGAACTGTAGGAGGTGGCACAATTCCAGCACATATTAACAGTAAAATTGCAGACCCATAGAGATAAAAAACCCCTTTCTTGGACCTTTTGGCTTTCACAGGAATGTCCCCCACATTACTGCCTGAATCCCCTCAGACTGCATGGATGATGCCTTGTTGTAGATCATTGTCCTTGTGCCTCTAGAAGCACCTGTTAAATGACCAGTGAGGGAGACAGTGCTTTTATATTAACTTCATTATGTGTCAGATTTATACACTCAGATCTTAAAACTCACTCTCTAACTTGCCTGCTATCCTGCTATGCTTCCTGAACAGTCCAAAACCTCTTTCAAATCCTGTAGGCATCTCACTGCCAGTGGGCTTCCTCCTGATGCTGAAACTGCTCGTTTCCATAAATCAGTGGTGACTTTGAAAGCCACAGAGGCCATCACAGAGTTTATTTGCAGCATATTTTCTGGTGTAAAATATCTATTTGATGCTATCTATTTTGATATTTCTCTAACACAGCATTTATTTATTATCTTTTGGTTGGTTTTGGTTTTGTTTGGGATGTTTTTGGTGGTGTGGTTTGTTTTTTTTTTTTGTTTAAACTAATGTTTCTGAGATTATTTGAAGGATGATTCTGCTTATGCTGTGTGTATCCTTAACAGGAAACAGATTTTTAATAGCAAAATTTTCTCTGTTCTGAGCTTTGTTGGAGATGTATGGAGCTTATGGGACACTGTGGCAGCCTCTGTCAGAGTTAAAATTTTGGCTCAGCCACACCAAAACCCCAGGGTCAGATCCCAGAGAAGGACTTTAGGAGCAGGTACTCATTTTGGCACTGCAAAGTTGTTTGGTAAGGATGCTCTAGAGACAGATAAGCTTTTGGAAGAGAAATTCAACATTAAGAACACAAAGAAAACTCAGGAAATTATCTGTAAAATAAAATGAATTTCATGAGGAAGGGACTGCATCTGCAGAGTTAAGTTCAGAGACAAGGTACATGGGAAGAAAAAAAACTTTGAGTTGAACAGAATTCCCCAAGCCTGACAGTTTTCAGGAGGCTTTTGGACAATGTCCTTAATAATATGCTTCAAGCTTCTGTCAGCTTTCAAGTGTCAGGCAGTTGGACTGGATGATCTTTAGGTGACAACTGCAGGTCACTTCCAGCTGAAATAGTCTTCTATCCTTTTCTGTTCTGTGCTGCTCTATAGCAGATGGGAGAAAGGAGAAAAGACAGTTCTTTTGATACTGATGGAAGTATTACAGGCACAATTTTCTTTCCATTACTTCATTTAGCCAAGAAGAACTCACCCTCCCTGCTTGGGAGTAGTCAGGGCATGACAGAACCCCGGTGTCACCACAAAGGTTGTGACAGCTCTTTACCAGTGCCTGCTGAGCTGATGTGAGCTGGGGGTTGCCAGCAGCAGAGCTCTCCACCATCCTGAATGATGAAACAAAGCCTGTGCCTGGAAGTTCACCAGTTTTCCAAAGTAGTTGGAATGATCTGAAATTGCCATTAACAAGGGTGGGGATATTGGCTAATGTAACACAGGAAGAAGATCACTAAAGCATTAAAACTTTCATTTTTGTGCTCTGGGAACCAGAGAATAAGCATTGGTACTGAGTTACTTAGCAGCTATTTCCATATACTGATCATTTATGTATATACATAGAGATACTGTATTTTCTTAGAAATTTCTGCAGCATTTTCAATTTTTAGTAAAAGCTTAATATTGTTCCTCTCTCATTCAGAAATTGCTTCTTTGATAATTTGATTAATTTTTTGTTGATTTCAATCACCCCTTGCCTAATGTTTCAGTTTTCAAAATAGTTTCCAGCTATTTTCAGTAATCTTTGAAGTAATCCAGCACAGGATAAAAAAATTAAAAAGGGAAGGATTTCAGTGGTAAAAAAACTAAAAGCCATGGCTTTAAAAGAGGGAAAAATGATAGCATAGACTTTTTGCTTTGATTTCCATCACTGTGGAAATAAAATGTTTTTGAGCCCAAAGGAATTTAAATATTAAGGTGATGGTGGCCTGCTATGGGAAAAGAAAAGCATGCTTAGAGTGTTGTTCTTAATTCCACAGTCTACAGTGGGTACACATAGTCTGTGATGCATTAGTAAAGTAAATATATATTCTTTAAATAAGACATGATGCTTCAGTAAATGAAAGAAAATTTCTGCAATAAAAGCCAAGGACTTGAACCTGATTCAAGGAAATGCAACCACAGCAGAGGGAAGGAGGAGAGGCTTCGTTCCACTGACAGTTTTTGGAAGCTTTCTATCTTTGGAGCACATGGGAAGACAGAAAACCTTTGCAACATCCCCAGAACAGATGGATGGTCTTTGATTAAACTTGACCTGGATGAGTGTTAGTTTTCAGGGATTTCAGGGAGTCCCTTTTTAGGTGTTTCTAGTTTTGTTTTTGGCTGGGGTGTTGGCCTTCGCTTTGTTTCACAAAGAGGCAATAATTGACCTTATTTCCATAACGTTTTGGAGTTCTACTCACATGAATCAAATATTTTCTTTGCATTTTCTGGATGTAGAAGAAGACACTACACATTTCTGTGTAGTTCCTTCTACACATTTCTGTCCTGGGGAAGTACAGGGCCATCTCATAATTTCCATTTGTATTTCTTTTATGTACATAGATGCAGTTTGGAGACTTTTGAAAAACACAAATTAAGAATGAGACTTTGGCAATTATGCTTTCCCAAAGCTTCCTTCTCAGTTATCTTCCTCATTCTTTCTCCTAGCTGTAATCTGGAGGGCTCCAGCAATAAAAAATAGAATGTAATGGCAAACAACTCTGTCTCTGGAGCAGCTTTTTAGTACAAGGACCTTCCACTCTGTGCAGCAACTATTGAGAAGCACCAAGAACTTTCACACAAAATGGTCAGACAGGTAGAGTTTATTCTCTATATGTCCCTTCATCTAATTTGAGCAGTCTGCATGCCTTCTCAATGGCAGCTGTGTCTAAATATCCATAAAAAACAGCATCAGGCGGAAGAAAATGTAAATAACATTCAGAATTGAGAAAATACTAGATCTCAGTTTTCCAGCACAAATTCACCTTAAGTCATTTTGTGAGCTTTAAGAGGCAATTTTTAGTTATTATTCCCTGGTTTTTCCCATGTCTGCACACAAGACAAACCTGTGCTGGGGATTGGAGGTTCTGCATGGTTCTGACAGCAGAAGAATGAGTCCAGTTCCTACCCAGTCAGGGAACTTCGCCCTCACAGCTGAAAAATCTCCAATATGCTGGTTAATTCCTCACCCCATAAATACCAGGTCATGACTGTCCCAGTCATCCTTTACTGTCTTTCTCTCACCTTCTTTTCACAAACCCTGCAGCCTTTTCCGTTCTCACTTCCAGTTAACCGCTATTTTCTTCCTTTCGGTGAACTTTCTACCTCCTCTCTCTTTTTTTTTCTTTTTAATGATCACTTTCCATCATCCTGCAGTCACTTTCCTGCTTGCCACAAGGAAAGGACCACTCAGAGGACAGAAGATGCAAACAGGAACCTAAACCAGAGCTTTCCATAGCTCACAGTGCCCTTGACTGGCCCAGAAAATCACAATTTGGACAATGAATCTCTATATGAGTCAGTAGAAAATATTTAGTCTTCTACATCACCATTCAGCAATTTTTGTGATACTGACAACATTGGAAGGAAAACTTGGGCAATATTTCTAAAGAAAAGGAAAAATGGGAGTGCTGAAATCCTGCTGCACCACACCTGCTGATCCATCCAGCATTTCATTTTCTTTCTATTCATGCTCTCCCTGCCAGCAGGGAAAGCTAAATAATGTCAATGTCTTCTCAGTCATCCTTATCACAAATGATCATTCTGTGTGGCCTGTGTTAATCATTCTCACCCATCTCCCTCTCTGACTATTAGATTATTAGTTGCAAATTATGCACACCCTGCCCTGCACAGCTATTGTTTACACATTCCCTAATTCTCTTCATTAGACCAGTGAGTGGGCATAATTATGGTTATAAGTTATCCATCCATTATCTCAAGGACAGTGAGGAATGTAGTAGAGCCAGAGTTTGGTTTCATGACAGCATCTAGGACTAATAAAAAAGAAACTTAGGCTTTACAGAGCCTCATCACCTCCGGTGGGAACATTAATCTCGTGCTCGTGGTGTGTGTTCAATATGCAAATTCACTGCAGTTTTAGAAATTGCAGACACACAGAAAGAGAAGAGGTGCCTGCTGCTGCCTTGATCCTCACCACTTGCCTTTTTAATGGGGAAAATCTGTGCATGATAATAACTTTGCTTTTGAGCATGAAATAGCTAAGGCAGATAATGAGTGGCGGCAAGGTGCTCAATATTTCTCTCAGCATTTTTGAGAAAAGCTGGAGGCTAAAGGTGATAGAAAGGACACCAGGGGCACATTGTTTATTTACTGAGATGAGCAATCTGAAAACTCAGAGTTTAGCTAAAAATCTTAGTGATTAAGGAGCACTTCTCTAAAAAATGAAAGAATTACTTCTGTTTTCTTTCTGGTCCTTTAAGTAAATCACTATGGTCATCTGCTCTATAATGTGACTCTGTTAAAGGTGTCTAACTTCTGCTTTTTTCTCCTGACTTAAGAAAAGAGTAATTTTTTATTCCAAAAAAGATACAAGTGGGGCTTGTCAAAGACAGAGAATAAGCAAAGATCTTCTTTCTATAAGCAAAGCTTTCAAAGGGATCTATTCCAAAAAATAAAAGCCAAAAATTTTGTTCAGTATCTCATTTATTAAAAAAAACAGCAACAACAAACATTTGGTTTATATTTCTAATTAGCAGATTTTCTCAAATAAAAATGAGGCATATTGAACAATTAGTTAGAAGTGCAAATCTCTCCATAATTAAAATCCAAAATTTATTTACAGATAGAATGCCTTGCCTAGTCCAGGAAAAAAGGGTAAATACTTTGTAATTAATTATTTTTCATCTGAAGCTCTCATTTGACCAGCATATACAATCATATTCCACTTGGTAAATGAAACAGCACGTAAGAATCCTTTTCCAAAATGGGCAGAAAATTAACTTTTCATGGTACTAAATTAGCACTTTTTAAAAGTCATCCATGTTTTATGTTTCAGAAGAATATTGATCTGTTAACCCTACAATCTATTCAGTTTTCATTCCTTAAAGAGTTTCAAGTGTCTGCTCCCATTTCCTATCCAAACATCAGCAGTGGCCCATGTGCTTCCCCAGTGAGCCAACTCCACCGTGGAGCATTTGTGTGGTTTGACTCCTGGGAGGCTCTGCAGAACAAACACTAATCCTGGAGCTTTGAGTTCCTGGTAATTTTAGCAGCAACTTTTGCATGAAGTAGAAGAATCGTGGTGCAGTTGGCAAAACACATGGAAAAAGTTGTTAGGAAATCATTATTTCAGAGAAATAATTTTGACAGAATATAACTATTTCTCCAGACAGGGCCATAGAGAGAGTGGCCAACTGTGTGCTTGAGACCTGAAATATGCATACCTGACCAATTATTTCTTGAATTTCTGCTGTTCTAGGCTGTCTTGGCCTCTTTCGCTGGTAGTTCACACACATTTTTTTTTTCTCCTGTGCCTCATTACCCTGCATACACAGACTTACAGTTTGTACTTCTCTGGCACTTTGTCTCTCGGTGTGAGGGTTTCCATGTTTATCTTCTCTGACTGCAAATGCTGCGTTTGGCACTTCTCAGTAAGTGCAAAACCTTGAATGATTTATTGAAGCTGGACTGCTTTGCGGACAACAAAGAAATTCAAATAAAATGACAAAGGAATAAAATGGTTAGCATAGCTTCTGTGTCATCTATGGTGAGTAAAATCTGGTCTGCACAAAGTGGTTCACTACTTCTCCTGAGACCAGTGGTCTAGACTTTCATTTAGACAAGGTGCACAAGGGTGGGTCCCCACCAAATCTCAGCCTGCAGATCACTTCTATTCAAGAAGGCAAAGGCAGCTGAAGGACAAAGTAAAATGTAGCAACACTAAACAAGTAATCGATCTGAAGCAGTAGACTACTCATGTTTTTCTTGAAATGAAAGTGGAATGCACAAACAAATTCACACTTATAGACTGATCTAATGCCAAACACACTTGACAGGCTTGACATAAGAGTGCTTCATTCTGTGATCAAATAGCTTGGATTGAATCTAAGATATGTTCATGAAATGTGCTGGAGACAAAGGATTAAAAAGGCATGAGGACAAAATATCTCATAAATTACTTTTTAATTCAAGAAGCAATAGGTACTGATCAATTAAAGATGCTGCCTGTGGTAGAATTGTGAATTAATAATCAGATAATATTTTGATAAATATGCTCATTTTTCAGTTTATTTGGGTTAGAAGAAACTCAACTTACAGCTGAATAGGGATGGCATTCAAAAAAGGAACGCTGTCTTGACAAAAAATCCAGTCCTTCTGTTATGAAATGGCAAGCTATGTTCTAATTGTCTCAACAGTATCTTGTGGCCTTTTAGCATTTCTCTCTGAAATTATGCATCCCATCCAAGCAATTCCAGTGGAAATCTATATCAAGATATTACTGCTACAGGCTGCCATTTAAATGTTATTTGGGGCAACGAGATCCACAGGGTTAATTAAGAAAGCATTACAGAGTCCACTACTAAGGGATGGCCTAATGACTCCAGGCCGTAGGGGACAGAATCAGTTCCACAAATACAGGACCTGGGAGGATGATTTAATGGGGGCAGCAATAAAGTGAGAGCAGAAAAATTTTACTACCCACTGATGGTCAATAGCTTTCTTAACACAACATCTGTGACAGCCTGGATCACCAGAAGTCACCCTGAGCTCAGAATCTGCTTGAGCAAGAGTCCCAGAAATATTTTACTCTAAAGTAATAAATAAGTCAGTTTGAACTTCTGTCTGCAAGAAATTGCCTCTCTTCAGTAAAAAATGTTGAATCAAACAATGCAGTTCAAATTACTCTTTACAGAGGGAATGGGGTCAATGAAATTGTGCTGATTTAATAATCTATCTGATTTACTGATGCAACATCTGGAGTGGAAGCAGGTTTTAAGACCATTCTTAGGACATGAACAGTTGATGCTGAGCTCCGATAAAACCACTTAAGAACAAATTAAACAAAAAAGAATTTGACAAAAGCATGGGCACTCAAAAACAGAAGACTAAACGTTGATGCAAAATTAACAGACAGCGATTTCACCTAGTTCCATTTTGACAACATGAAAATATTAATCCAGGGAAGCATTAAAAATATGTTTCATCTGATATAATTACAAGCTGTGGTTTTTTACTCCCACAAGAACTGAAATTTATCAGGATTATATTTCTTACATTCAACAAGTTAGGGGTGTTCTAGTGCTTCTCTTTACCTACTGCCTGCCCTGTCCACTTATTTGTTTCTTACATATTACCATTAAAAAAATAAAACTGTTTTGGGCGCTGATTTATTATTTATATTAGCTATCCTTTCTCATCTTCCAGTCAGAAATCAGATGTCTGCATTATTGCCAATGTCAAACGAGAGGGATTTCCCTCTCCAGTATCCCCTTATTAAAGTTGTGACCCTTGTGATCCCTCTGCAGCTCAGCTTTTGGGATTAGCTTGTGAAGAATGGAAAGGTAAAACAAACCTTTGCCTTTTACCTTTCACATCTGCAAACTCCAGCCAAAAGAAAACAGAACTTGCCAGAAAAAATTTCAAATTTTACCAGCTGTCCTGGTGAATTCCCAAGATGTGGTAAAGGGTGTAAACCTTTTCACAGCATTAGAAATAACAATGAAACACAGATCTTGCTTTTAAAATGATGGAATGAAGCATTTGACAGGCCTAGAAGTGTCTAGATGACATCTAAATTTACCATGATCTTCTATACTGATAACACTTGCTGACTGCCACAGTGACATCAGCCCTGGAGCCTCTTACAGAAGCAACTGGAGTCAAAGTATATCAAGAACCTGATCTTACACCTTTTGAAATTGGAAGAAATATTGTAGTTTATTTTTGGAAGCTGACTATTGCTTTTGGTTAAGTCTAAAGATAGTTAAATGAGCTAGACATTCTTTATACCTATTGCCTAACAAGTGAAGCAAAAAATGAACGGTGAAGTTGGGAAGATCAAAATAATCCAATTTCTTTCAGTTAATTCCAGTACAATATTATGCTTCCCAGGATAGAAGGTTATCTACTTTATGTGAGAAAATTCCCCAATTTATTTCTTTTTTGGCTTCCATGATCCTCCTGTAATGCATGTAGGCAATCTTAAACATCCCTATCTTTTCACTGCAGATATAATGGGAATCTTTTCTGTGTGTTAAATACACGGAAAATAAATTAAACTATTTGTGTCATCTGTATAGCCACCATGGCCACTGCTGCCAACTCATGGAGCACCTTACTGAAATGTGATCAAGTTTGTATCACTGTATTTTATATTTTGCTCCATGAATTTTACTAGTAAGGCAAAATTTAACAGGAAGTCCAAAATCCCAAAGCCCAGACATGAAGGGAAACTCACGGTCAGAAAGCTCAGTACAAATCCCCTGGAAATCAGAGAAAGACCCTTTTAGAGATCACTGGATGTGACCACTGACCTATTACCCAGTGGTCCCAAATAACAGACTCATTTAAGGAATCCCTTAGCCGGAGATGTCCTCAGCTGGCTGGAAGCAGCACAGTTTCATTAGTGCAGTGCTCTACCCCAGATAATCACATCTATTTTTCTATTTTCACCTAATTCTGCCTGCTCAGGCAAAGATTCAAGTAATCCTGTCCTGATGCCTTCCAGCCTTTGGGCTGGCTTATTCACAGGTCACTTCAGTAGCCCTGGCTTGCATGAAAACCTTCTGTTTTTTTAATGCTTCTTTCTTGGAGCAGCAGCTCAAAAATTCTTTTGCTGCCTCATTCACAGCAATTCAACATCAAAGTAACAGTTGCAAAACCCAAATGTACATATTTCCTTAGACATCACTTACAAACTCTGCAGCTGAAAAGTAGGAGGATTTGATGTACATGTGTTTTGGCCTTCCACGTTCTACCCCAAATGCTAGGAAAGAAGTGTTTTGGACATTTTATGAAGAAAACTGCAATCCCAGGGTACCACGGTGGTAGGAACAATTCATTCCACACCCTGGCTGTATTTTTGGTCGTTGTAACATTTTGGTGGGTGCAGCTGCTGAAGTTCTTGCACCAGAGGCACATTCTGCCTTCTGTACTCCTGACTTGTGTTCACGACACAGCTGTTTGGCAGACTGGAAGGATGGCACACTCAGGGCTTGCACACAGATGATCCAGACAATATGGAAGGAAGAGAGACAGACAGAAAATATTGCCCCAAGAAGAAATAACATAAACATTCAGTAGCTGTGAGTTTGCCATACCCCTTCTTTGAGTTGAAGAGGGAACATCTATAATTTTATATATTTGTACAGCTCCTAGCAAAATGGGATGCTGTGCCATTTGGCCTCTAGATGGTACCAGAATATAAAGGTTTAATAACATTTTTTTTTGTCTCTACAGTCAAGGTTTTCTTTTTATAAACTCTTCATGTCCAAAATTCTACAAATCTGTGGTTCTTTTTTATTTTTTTCAGTGTTCTCTATCCCTCATTAATTCCTATTTTTCTATCAGTGTATTTCTTGCTTCGATTAAGTTTGTTGGCTTGCTTTTTACATGTGAACATATTTTGGTTGTATAAAAGCAGCTCCTGATAACCATATTTGTATATAAAAGAGCTCAATTATCGCAGTCAAAACTAATTGAATGTTAACAGTTTAAATATTCTTAAACTAAGCTGCATTCTTCATTTTATGGACTTCTCACTGTGAGATACAGTAAAATATAAATAAAGAGCTGAATTAGATGTCATGGGATTCTGGGATAAATGTTTTCATGGTATCCTTATTCTTGTTTCATTTGATTCTTAAAATATCCTCAGATTTTTATATTATCATTCCTGTCACACAGAGGCCATCTTAAAATCCTCAGTACCTAGTCCAGCTCATGCCATTTCTGGTTTTGTTTTTAAGCATTAAAAGCAATAAAAGCAATTTCCTTTGCTTTTATTTGGTTCAGTATGAAGCCTTTGTTTCTACCAGTAGCTTTTGGCAGCCCTTTTGGAACAAGCAGGTTGCACTTTTCATATGTTGATAGAAACTGCCTTAAACTACACCTCTGAGGCCAGAATTTGCTTTCAAAGTCCACCAGCCCATGTCAGTGTTTAAAGAATGAGAGTGAGACTAAGGAAAAGTGAAGCAGTCAATTTGATGTGTTAACTTTGTTTCAACCAGATAATCATCACATAAATATATGTAGTTTTAACTGCAGCTGTGACTGAGTGTCACACAGGATTATTTTGTTGTAACAGGACAGCATACATGTCAGGTGTTTTAATACATTTCATTTCCTCAAGTGGGTAGCTTGATAATATTTTTCCTCAGGGACAGAAAGAAACCTGATCATCCTGGTAAATCTGAGCTAACATACTAAGTTATCCACTTACTATGAGCAAAATAAGAAGTGCACCAGAACCAAAATGAAGTTAAAGGCAAAAATATTAAATGTCCTCAGATTTAAAGGCTGTATATTTGAGCAAAAAGAAAATAAAAAAAAATCAGGTTTGGTGGTAAAGTGTTTTCCTCTGTTCAGCTGTGAGCCAAGAGGAATGCCACTGGTTTTAGTGCAATCATTCCATGTTTATACCTTTGTACATATGAATAGCATCAAGGCTTTTGTCAAACTGTAATGACAGGACAGATCTCCATCTCCCTCAGTGTTTTCCTGCCCTGAACAGAGCAGCCTGATAAGACTCTCATATTTAACAGGCACATCATGGCTCATGCAGGTCTCCACTACAGCACCCATTCACTACATAAAAGTCAACCCCTTTTCTTTCTCCTTTCTTTCTCTTTGGGGTGGGAAATTTGTCTCACTATCAATCAGAACTCTTTTGAAATTCCCCATTTCAATATATCTCTGCTCATCCTTTAGAAAATCTGAACTGAAAAGTTAAGAAATTTTCTTTAATTTGAAAAGTAGTTTTCCCTTAACAAAAAAAGCCCTGGGATGTCATATTTATTTGAAGAGAATTACTGTTTGCAAAAAAATACTTAGATTTTCACATCAACTGCCTATTTTGAGGTCCAGTAATGCTTTAAAATAACAATAATTTGAGATAAAATAGTTCTATGTATATTATCCTCAAAAAACTAAAAAAGCAAAACATGCTCAATTTTCCAGTCAACCCAAGTGCCCATTTCTTTCCTCAGCTGTCAGATCAGTTCACTCCAGCTCACAGATGAGCTGATTCTTAATTATGGGATGGCAAAGAGGCTGCTGGATGAAAGCTAAAGGTGGAATATATCCTAGTTATCCTAGAGATGCTCTCTTGCTGTCGTGAAACTAAATCCTGCTAGAAACAAAAAGCCAGTTAGAGCTGTCACCATGGTAGGTGTTGAGCAAGGCAGGATGTGGGGGGGAGCTGGCCCTGTGCACACGAAGTCCAGGCACACCCAGCTGGCTGGGACACTTGGGGACGTGCCTGGCGTTGGCACTGCAGGAGCAGTGACCTGCAAGGTGTGCGGTGACCCAGCCCCTGGCACTGTGGGCGTGTGCCAGCACTCTGTGCAACACTCACACCAGTCTGCCTGCCCAAAGTGAAGGAAGTGTGGCTGTCCTGCCGTGGATACCCCCAGGCAAACTGCAAACCTCCAGCAGCCTGTGAGCAAAGTTCAAAAAGATGTCTGAACCTGCAGTCTCGTTGAGTAGTGCTCATTTGTTAATTGTTGATTTTACTGCAGATTTACTGTCTCTCTCTCTGAGGCTCTAGGAACATAAAATCAAATTAGTTGAAGGAATTCAGGTGCCTCAAATTGCCAATAGATAGATAGGTGTAGAATTTTTACATCTAAACTTTTGAAAAATTATAGTCTTAGCACAATGTTGTTATTACATCTCGCGACGAGTAGAACAATTTAAGGTATTATTAGCTTTGTTCTACTGTGGAAGCAGTTTCACATTGATATTTTCATTAAATATACCACCAGGACCAAAAAATGACTTTACTAATAACCATTTTTACCTGTTCCCGTATCTTTTTCCCTGTGCAATTAAGCCCCTACCTTCTCACCTTTTCGAATGAAGCACAAAGAGCAAGCTTGCTTAGAATTGCAACACTTAAAAATGAGAAGACATTGAAGAGAAGCTTCCAAATAAACAAAGAACACTTCTGTCAGGTAGGCACAAGGAAGCATATCTGATAAATGTGGAGAGTGTACAGCACTGCTTTATCAGTGTCACTCTTTGCCACATGCTGGTGGCTGCAGAAAGGATCTGAAAGAAGCACTTTGCCATGAAAAGTCAGCAATACACAAGAGAAAGCAGATGTAGACATCACCTTGTTATTTGTAGTGTTATTTGTAGCATTTGTGAAGGAGGATTGTAGTATCTTTTTTTTTTTTTTTGTAATTTAAAGTGCTGTCTTTGGTTCCACATGTAAGATATTGATTGCACAGGAATACTGCTCTGCTTTTGTCACTTAATAGTCACCCAAACACAGACACTGCAGGTTCATTTCAGCGTTACAGTTATGGACCGAGTAAACGATACAATCCCTACAACCACTAAAAAGCCCAGGGCATTTCCTCCCTCCCCTCTCCAATGGGCAGTGTATTATGGGTTTCTGAGAAAGGAACAAACAGCCCAGGCAGGAATATAATTGGGCCAAGGAAATACTGTGAGGGTGCAGAAGGGCGATCACTCAGCAGATACGTGCGACGGCCCTCATGATTGATTCCATGTCTAAAACCAGGAATCTAAAATCAGAACAGGAGACACCAGAGAAGAAAACCTTTGGGTGCTGTCACACCATAAAGAAAAGAGATATGTTTTGGATTGATTGTGGATGGTTATCAAGGGGAAGAGGGAGCTGTGTCTTGGAAAGTGACAGAGCAGGGAGAGTGATGGGAAGTCCGGGTACATATAACAGGTTTAGTCAGAGGAAAGACAGAAAAATTCTTCTAATGGTTTCTGTATGTTCCCCTTTTTATGACTGATGGTATATATGAAGTTCTTTTGCCACATTTAACATTCAGAGGAATGGTCAATATTAACCTACAACAAATTTTAAAAAATCAAATCTCAGTCGTACATATGATTATATTACTTCATTCAGAACATCATTTAAGTCTCTGTGAAGTCAGGTTTTCCTAATTAGAAAACTAAGGTGTGAAATTAAACGTGGGAGAAAAAAGGCTGAAATTACACATTTATAGACAACTCTATTGTTAAAAGGTAGATGGCTTTGGCTTTTTATTAGGTTACTTAAGATATTGTCAATTTATCTGAAGGTTCACTGGTCTCTTCAGGGGAAAAGAGCTCTGAAAAATAAATGACAAAGTTGAAGCACATCTCACTATTTATTTTTCATCTATATGAGTTCATTTGATTTTCTCACTCTCTTGAAACCATGCTGTATTCTTTTCTCCTCTGATCAAACAGCTTCCAAACATAATGAATAATACCTCTCAGCTGAAAGCAACACTTCAACAGCAGATCAATATGGACACACAATAGAAGATAAAAGATTTACTTCAGAAGTTTCTAAAGGATTAGTCATAAAATACATATATTAAACTCTGTGAAAAATACTACAGTGCTGTCAATATACCTGGCATTATTTTCACAGCTGTTTTTTGCCTTTGGACTGGTAGTAAAGGCTTTCATTTATCAATTTGCATTCAGTGTGGCAGTTCTGATTGCTTGGGTCCCAGTCATAACAAGGCAATTGACACAAGCTCTGCTAAGGGCCAATACTGTCTTCCCACTCAGAATCCCCGTGAAGAATGCTTGAAGAGCAGCCAGTCCCCAGGAGTCATTCTTTTTTCTGGGAAATCTGTGTGTTTTAACTTAATGCTAGAAATAAACCTCTCCTAACACCTCATTTATACCAACGCAGTTGTCCACATTAATGTCTTCTTTTTGTATGCTACCTTGTAAGAATCATCAAAAAAAAAAAAATTCTCAAGTTAAATGATGAAACAGAAATACCTCACCCATATGGAAGATTTTTTTCCTCTCTGTTGGACAGTAAATCATGGGAAAAAATCACACAATATATACATTTGTACTTGTGTTGATTTTCATATACAGTGCTGACAGACATAACTTTGTTGAAGTGTCTCATAGACTTCAGCTGTTTTAAAGATGCACATTCACTCTTGAAATAAATCAAAGGAAATTAAACTACAAAACTGGTATTGAAATGTCTGCCAGCATGTTATTGATGACTGTGTGTATTAGGGTTATTTAAAATACACTGACTGTTCCAGTGATAACAGTCCTGGATGGGAAGACACCCAGAAACCACTTTAAGAGAATTAGTGTGTTTCCATCAAGTTCTGCTTCTGTTCACCTTTTGAAAATTCATGTTTAACAGCTTTATTTATGCAATATATGGTAGTTATTAATTGCTCTTGAATAAATAAAAACCCCATCTCATTAATAGCTCCTCAGGTTACTTACATGAAGTGAGTGAGAATTGTGCATTTAAGAAAGATTTGAGGAGCTCAGGGTCTTAAATATAAAATCCTGGAAAACATCTTAGCCAATCCATCCTGGTTTTGATCACAGAGCAGGATTATAGCATCTCCACTTCCCATATGAAAATCTGCTTCAGAGATCTAGTCAGGATGAACAGTTCACTTGTCACAATAATCTGTACAACCATAAAAAAACCAAGAAAAATGAGTGCTGGGAAAGATATGGCAATTAATAGCTATACTTTTATTAAGCAACAAAGACAACAATATTCGAGTCCAAAGCAACAGGAAAATAATTACATTCTCATTAGTAAAAATGTAAAAATTATTAGAAAGCATAAACACTTTTACTCTTCTGTTCAATTACTCTCATGGAGTGTGGTTAGCACGACAGGAGATGGACAGGGGAGGAAGAAGGATACTAATATATTTTATGTATTCCACAATGGCAAACCCCTGAGTTCTGGTTTCAGAGATCTCAATGAAAAGTGGAGTTTCCCTGACCTCTTCACTCCAGGTGAGAATACCTCTCCTTGGCCTCTGATGCAGAATGGCAACCAACAATGTACATGGGAAGTAGTGAGAATAAGTCCTACAACATCATTTTTTTAATTGGTCTCTGTAAAAGGGCATGGAAGTGGAGAGTATCTTTTTTTCACAGAATCCCTATTATTGCTAAAAATTGATCTAAGACTTCATGGATATTAGTACAGCCTTTACTAAGCACCAGTATTAAGTTAGGGCTGTGGTCAAGGCAGTAGCAGGCAAATCTCTGTGGGTCTAAGAATTATGTTGCTGAGATACATGTATTGGGCACAATTTTTTATTGGCACAAAAGGAATCCAATTTCCAGGTTCATTACCCAAAACAACACAGAAATTTGAAACAAGAAAACATTTTAGTGCTTGAACTATAGATCAAACTATAATTCATAGTCCACATTCCCTCATGGATTGTGAGGATAAGAAGGGGAAGGAAAAAAGCAATTTTTCTGCCCACTTGATCGATGGTCTATTTGACCTCTGAAATGCCCTCTTGCCGTAACCTTTTAAATACCATCTGCTCTTTTTGTGAAGAGTGTGATGGGAAGGAGTCACTTCCAGACAGCAATTGATTATAAAAGCATTAATCAAGCACATGGATTATCTGTAGCACGACATTGTGTGCTGTAGTTAAGCAATTTCACCTTAAATGTGATTGGAAAGGTTAATCCTGTTTCTCAAGACTAATTTAGACTTTGTATCAAACAATTCAGGACATGGTGAAAACAGCTGCAGCTAACAGGAACTGAGGAATTGTCTGCTTCCATTGGAAAGTCTTGTAAGCTTTGGCTCTGAGAACAGATGAACAGTGGGTCTATAGGCATGTCCCTCAATTTTTCCAAATTGAGTGAATGAAGACAGCTTTCCCTCTCAAGTCACTGCAATTGTTCTGCCTCTTTCTGCAAGTCAAGAGAACTTTCTTTTTTACTATTTGGTATTCTCAGACAAAATTATCCATTGAGTCAATTTCTACCACCGACGGATTGCAAAGTTCTTTTCTGTCCTGCATTTCCCCTCAGGATGTTTAACACAAACTTCTCCCTAGGCCTGGATGGTGTCCAGAGGTGGTGGCACGCAACAACTGGAATCCAAACCCAGGTCCCAGGGCAGCCCTGCTTTGATTGCTCCTTCTCATTAACACTCCCCTTCACGTTTCAGGGTAATGTGAGAGAAGCCAACTCATGTAGGTATGGCCCTTGCTGATAGAGAATGCTGCAATAAATACGTGTCAAGTGTATTGTAAGGTTGAGGTAATTTATTTTTATCTGGGGCTCCAAACAGGCTGATTATGCTATGAAAAATTAGGATATTCTGTTCCTTCCTCCATATCTGTTGTCACCATCTTCAGATAGTGCAATTTGCAATTAATAAAGTGATCTGTCATTGCTATTACAGTGAAAGCAATCACTAGGCAGCTTGGCAATGGCCACTTCAGACAGCTTGGGGAGCGGGGGCTGAATGTCTGTGACAAAGAGCTTCAGCCACGTCACACAGATTCAGGAGAGCTGGATACAGGAAAAAGCATGGAAGCTCAAACTTCCATTAAATCCTGAATTCATACTCTGCCTGGTTTATTCCCCTTCTGGAGTGCTTTGCTATTTTCTCATATCCAGCTATGGAAAACCACCTTGGTTCCCCCAAAGTCACTGGGTTTTCAGCCAGCAGTGGCTTTCAGCCTCTTCTGACCAATGGGCAATATTGAAAAATAAATGTACTGAGGAGACTACCCTGTTTTACTCTTCACATCTGCCTCTTGTTTAATTGCTTACTTTCCTGTTTCTGCAGACACCGTCAGGGCACCATGCAGCAGGTAAATTATGAGCATGTATCACAGATGAAAGTCCTCACCTCAGAGACATAAATACCACAGATCAGAAGCAATAAAATCCAAAGAATAAATGCCAACACAGCACCAAGAGTGTCAATAACCTTTCTAAACGGAAGCCCTGTATCCCCATTACATTACCCTGTATATAAACAGAAGCAATATAAAACTTCTTGTTGAGCAAGACTAAATGTTATAACGCTGCTCCCAAAGAGAAATGTGGAGCTTGGTGCCATTTACTGTTTCTGTTGATTGATTTTTTTCTAAATTGAAAGCACTCTGCTACAATAAAAACTAGGAGCTTTGTGCTCATACACATAAAGCAGATCAGTTACCAGCACTTCAGGTTTCTCAGATGTGACAAGAAATCAGGGTCTCAAAACAGCTGTTGCTGGAATTTCTCTGTTTCTGGTCTCTTTTTCAATTTAAAAATAATCTGTGTGCATGTTCAACCAGCACAAATAAAGCACAATTTGAAGATCCCATCAGTGTCACTGCAACCCTCCTCTGGCAAACAAACCCCCTGGAAGATGTACTGGTGGGACTGACACCAGTACTGATGATTTTATCATCTGTGCATGTCCTTGAAGGTGCCCTGTAGGATGCAGTCTTCACGTCCTTGTCCTTGGCACCATCACGGAAGCAGTGCCTGCTCTTCTTCTGCAGAGCTTCCTTTGCAGCCCCATGTTGTGTTGGATGTAGGAGAATGTGAGAGAAGGCAAGGGCTGGTGGACACCCAGGCTGGAAACAGAAAGATCACCCACTTCTGACAACCCACCTGTACCCATTTGTTCCTTTCTGTCTTACACGTTTCATGCTGAGCTCTACTGAGAAATAAAAATACAAGCTCTACTCAGTAAATAAAAATGGATAGATCTAAAATCAGGGAATATCTCTGAAGACTTGAATTAAGCAGGTATTTTACTCACTTTGTTGTGGTACAAATCACTACATAACATTCAGGGTACAATAGCAGGGCAACGGGGTTCTCCCACTGAAGAGGAAGATCCTGAAGTAATAAAGCCAAGAAAGTGACAAGTGAAGTACAATGTCTTTGTCTCCTGACTGGGCAGGTCTGCTGACTGAAATATGCCCTGAATTCATCTGACTGACCTTTAAATCAAGGGGCCTAAGACAGGAGTGTCACCACTGTAAAGTTGTCTAACCTTGAATGCCCCATGAGGTGTGGTACACTGCTCCAGTGCCCATTCATTCCACCAGAAAAATCCATCTCAGCACACGTCCCAATGTTTTTTAATCCTTGCACTCTCTTGTATCAAGTACAGTTTGTCAGCTTGACCTTTCTAATTGCTTGTAAAGCAGCCTAATGATGATGATTCATGACCATGGGTGGAATAATTTTTTTTGAGGATATCAAAATGGAAGCATTAACTGCAGATCCAGATAATGTCTTCCCCATAATTCCATGTCTTTAAATGCAATTATTCTAGACTTCAAATAGAAATCATACATTTATTATCATAACCATTATCTTTTAATTTAAATATTTAAAATGATGAATCCAATTGATATATAAAATATTGTATGAACTCCTGCCTGTGATCACTGTCTGCTCACAGTGGCAGAGGACAGCAGACAGTCCATAAGAACATCTGTCAGCAAGTGCTAACACGCATCTGGCAGCTACAGGGGAAAGTGTGGGGGGGTATTTTCTTCCTTTTACTCCCTTTTTGAGACCACTTTCTTATGTCTTTCAGAACTGACACAAGGAATACCAGAAAACAATGCTTTATAGCAATTTTTCCCTCTCTTCGAATATACTCTTGCCACAGAGAACATTTTCTTCAAATCCTCAGCAAAAGCTAACCATGTTGAGAAGATTTGTAATTAGATTTCAGACAATAGCAGGGAAAGAGAGCCAGCAGATCTGCAGAAATACCTCTACAAAGGAAAATAATCAGAAACTTAAACTAAGGAGCAATGAACAGCTGCATGAGATAACGACAGACTCCTTCAACCAGTTTTCTACTGCTCATTTAACATCTATTACTGAAAATTGAAATGTGCAGGTCTCCGTCGCCAAAATTACCATTCCTCACTATTTAGGTTGATGACATGAGGAGCTTAAAAATGTTCTCTTACTGGCTCACAGTCTACTCTGTGGAGACTGCATATGAATGGACACAGCTAAATATCAGACAATAGCCAACAAAGAGCTCTAGACAAATTATTACCTCATATTTCTAGGTGTGGGTAATTTTGATCCTTTAAAGTTTGACAATTAATCTATGGTAAAATGAAACAAGAGACTGGGAGAATTATGCCAGATTGTGATGAGATGAGGGGGGGAAAAAAGAGCCAAAACTATTGCCATCCCTTGCAAACATAACTTCAGATCTTATGCCAAAGATAATGCATTTAAATAAGTGCCTGTCAAGAAGGCAATGTTTACTCAGCCATTTGAAATTAATGACTATCAGATGCTTGCCATAAAATATAAAGCTGGTAATGTGAAAAAATACACAAAGTCAAGGAAAATAAGGTTTTAGATTTACCTAACATGAGGGAGAGTTTACTAAGAGAGAAGAATATTGAACCAAGACCAATAAACCCTATTCTTCCTCCACTGTAGTGTAAGTGTTAATTTCAGAGTTTCTGCCTCTTAATGGACAGAAATATGTGGAGAATCTTGTGTCTGTGCCAAGTCTGTCGTGTGGCCAAACTGACACTGGGTGATTAACAGGGGTGACTCTTTGGACTGAATTAATTTGGGTCAATATTTAAAACTGTTTTATAACCTTGCTGTAAATCTTTGGACTTCTGATACAGTGACAACCTGCAATAATTCTCTTTCCTTTTACCATGAGAACTTCTCTAGTCCCCACACTTGGTTAGGACAATTTTGCATCATTTTGTGGCTACTCATGGTAAGATCTTGACTGAAACATTGCCTGGAAAAATATATTAGTAATTTAGCCTAAAAACAAACTATTGCCTTTTTGCTCATATAACATGTAGTTGTTACTCAAAACCCTAATAAGCTTTTTGCTTTCCATTTACAATGTACAAACAAGTTAATACAGTGGTAAGTTGAGATGCTGGTTAGCCCCACCTCTGCTGTCCAACACAATCTCATCCAGGACTCCTCCCCTAGATGTGAGGAAACGTATGTATACAGTTATCAAATGTGTACCTGTAATTCCTGGGGTTAATTTCCATTCTAACATGGCAATTTCAGCTGACATGACGTGGAGGGATTGAAATGCCACCAAGCTACACTGCCCAGTGAAGCATGTGTCAGCTGGAACACCTGCTATTTAGGAGGTGAATGACAGCAAGCTGGGGAGGGAAGGGAGGAGAGGGGATATTTCACAGGCAATCCCAACAGACCAAACCTCTCCTCCAGCTTTTCAGCAGGGTTGCTATCATACGGGTACTAATATTTCAGTAGAGAAGGATTTGTTTTTTAAATTTGCATCTCAGCTGTAAAGAAATACAGAAGGAGTCGTTGGGGCTTTTCTTTTTTTCTTTTTCCTTTTCTGTTTTATTCTTTTTCCTTTTCTTTTTTATTCTTTTTTTTTTCCCCTAACCAAAGGAGTTTTGAGATTGATACAGTGAGGGAGAAATGAAATGGGGAGCATGCCAGATAAAAATGCCCGAGGCCAAATCAAACAAATGTCTGCACTTGGCTCATAGATATTACAGCAATAGAAATATTATAGATTTTTTTTCCAGCTCCAGGGACAGCTTATACATTTGCATTAAGTCTCTGGCTATGATACATAACAGCATGCAGAGCAGAGAGGTGCAGCTTTTCTGCTCTCAGGAGAGTGTCCTGCTGGTTTTCTTCGAGTCCCTGCGATATTTGCAGCCTCTCTCATGCAGAGGTCCCCAAGCTGGAACCAAGGGGAACAGAGTTTTTCCCTGATGGGTGTTGGGAACACCTCAGCTCAGAACACAGCCCCTGCCCACTGCCAGATGTGAGTTCACTCACAGGGATGAGATAAACCATCAAACTAAGCAGGACTTGCTCTCTTTTCTCCCCACCTCCTAACCCCACTCACTGAACACTCTATAGCACATGGGCAGCATAACCATCATCACATTTAAAGGGAAAGTTTTGGGTTTGTGGGGAATTTTATTGTGTTGGGGCAGGCTAGCCATGCCTCAGGAGAAGTAAAAATGCAACATGCAGGTTATGAGTCCCCAGACTCAGTTTTAGACTGCAAGGTGTGTCTTTAATGGTGCCCACTAAGGGAAATGCAGCTGCCAATGTATTTTGTGGATCTAAGGTGGATTAGCATTTAGGTAAGATCTTCCTACTGGCATTTTTAAAAGCATCTAGACTTACAAAGTTCATGCATACTGAGAGACTGCATCCCTTGAGGACAGAGTAGACCTGAGGGTTTGGAAGTTTTAAGCTTAAAATTTCCCATTCTTGTCTATAGGCACTTATCAGGCTTCATTGGAATTCTGAGCACATTTTTCTTTCACTTACAAATGTATTCCAGTAAATTGCATTCATAGCACCTTATTAAGATTAGTAAAAAAGGCCCTACACACCACACTGAAGATGAATTTTAAACAAGCCCCCACCTCAAGTGTTTTGCTGAAAAAAAGAAAAAAAAGGGTGGGAAAAGATTGAGGTCAACAACCAGAATAAAAATCAGTTGTTGGTGTAGAAAATTATATGCTCTTGTGGCTTAGTGAAATAAAAAGTAATATATCTGAATATCTGAAAAAGACAACTCTGAGCTTTTCCTGAGCTGCCTAAAAGTCAAACTTTCCTTGCTAACAATACCTTCTTTTCACAGGGACTAAAACGTTATTTAAACAATTATATGCTATTAAGTAAAAGATGAATTACAGAGAAAATTGCACCATTAGTAAAATTTAAGTTCTTAACTTCATGTAATAAAAGATAGTAACCTTTTTGTAATGGCATTTCAATTTACCATTTATTATGAAAGTCTAATTTAGAAGGTAAAATGAATTCTGGTTACAGACATTACTCTGGCTGTTACATTTCTATGCAAGATGCAATTCATAACACAGCTCCAGAAAAAAAAAAAGAAGAATATTTTCAAGTAATGTAAGATCTTGGCTTGAGCACTGGAGTCTATTAGAGATTATATTCTTGGTTAAATAGGCAAGGAAATATATTTATACATTAAAAAAGTACACAGCAATTCAGACATTTAAAATATATCACCTATCAGTCTTGTTTTACTAGAATCCTGGAATGGTTGGGCTCCCCTGGACTTGTTCTAATGGGTCCATGTTTTCTGTTGGGGCCCCAGAGCTGGATGCAGCATTCCAGGTGAGGTCTCACAAGAGCAGAGTAGAAAGGCAGGATCACATCCCTTGACCTGCTGCCCCACAGAGCTTTGATAAAGATATTAAACAGTTGAAGGCCCAGTACTGACCCCTGAGCAATGTCCCTCATCACTGGCCTCTTCTGAGCCTTTCAAAACATCCTAATGTTTCAGTTAATTGTTATAGTAACTGCTTACAATTGGGTTCCCTCATTCCTTCTATGAAATGCTGTTTCTAGTTAATTAGGTTTTGTAGATAATCTATTTTTTTTAGCTTAAAGCAGAGAAAATGAACTTTAGATTAAATTTTGGAGTAAACTTAGAAAGTAATTTTTTTTATTTTAAAATTATTGTTACTACTAACAGCTTGAAAACTGCCCATAGCAAGGAGCACACCAGTCTTGCACACAGTTCTCCATCCCTGGCTGACATTTCTTGCTTCCTGCTGTCATTAAGACAGTGCAAAGAGTAAAAATGGTCTTTAAACTGACCTACTTTTTTAGAGTTCTATCAGAACAGGTTATTTCTGAATCCAGTGTGTTACTGGATTTCAGTGGGTTTTCAGAAATGGAGATATATTTTGTAAATTCACTCACATTTGGCTTTATTTTCACCTTTGCTACCCTGCCTTGATGGTGCCCTTCCTGCATGCTTTATCTTTGTCATGTCAATAGCACTGCATTAATAAGAAGACACCCTTCATTTTAAAAACAGCTGAAACTTCCAAGTAAAAAGCCTGAAAATCTTTCTCAGTCAAAGAGAAGGGACAATGCCTGAAACATCTCAGGCCAAGAGTCTTTTCTCCATGAAGCTGTCACCATTAAATAGCTAACATGAGCACCAGAGGTACCTGAGCCACCCCAGCATGTTACAGGAGTTCTGGTACTAGAGCAGGTAACGACCTTTGGTATTTCAAAGCTATTTGATGGAGGGAGAGCACACACCTACGTGCTGTACCATCTTAAAAGGCTGAATTCTTAATGCTGACAGCTATTCCTTGGTGAGATCTCACAAACAAGGCATGGTATTTTAAAATCCAGCCAAAGAGCACTTTGGAATGAAAGACTGAAATGTGGTTTCTGTCTGCTGGGGAACCCTCGGTTTCTCACATTCATCTTTGCTTCAGGGTTCATAGAAGCTCAAATTGTAACAGAAACTAAATGTTGCTTATTTATTTGTAATGTTTCAAGCTGACTGGAGTTTAGCTCTCATCTCTATCCTGCCCATTATTAAAGAGAGGTTAGCATCTGTCTTCTCCTTCTTCCACTAAAGTATTTACAACCCCTAACAAATATAAACTTACAATACTGTAAACAGATATAAAAAATTATTTGGGTAGGTTTTGTTTTGTTTTGTTTTGTTTGGTTGGCTGCTTTGGGGGTTGTGGGGTTTTTTGTTGTTTTTTTTTGGGGGGGGGAGTTGTTGTTGTTGTTGTTTTATTTTGTTGATGGTTTCTTTATTTATTAAACACCTTGGACCAGTGCCTTGGGAATTACAATGTGTGCTGGACAGGAGAATTTGGTCCACTGCTTGTAGAGGTTATATGTTATAGGCAAACAATTGTACAGGATCTCCTTTAACAATCTCTGATATTCAAGGGAAAGGTCTTCAGCTGTGCACAATGAACAGCAATGATCTCTGCAATCAGAGGTTATACAATCAATGGCTATATTTGACAGAATAATTTTCCTTTCCATGAACAGAAAGGAATTCCTGAAAATGTCTTTGGTTTTTTTTTTTACAAGATACATATTCATCAGGTATCACCCTGATACTACTGTCATTTGTCTACAAGGGCAAATGAATAGTGCTAGCACCATTATTCCTTTTTGGAAAATCCTCGTGGGTGCTGTGTTCATGTGCAAGTTGTGATTAGAAACAACAAAACTAACTTTGTCCACAGAGCGACAGAAGACAGGTAAGAAGGTAAAATAGAATTTGTCTCATCAATTATTTTAGACTTTTTTTGAGGGGAGTTTTTTAATCTTTTTAGGTCTGTATTCAGTGTGGACAGGGATACTCTGGATTTTTTTACACAGAGAACATGATAGATTTCCTCATCAGTCCTTCTCACCTTTATAGTAAACCGAAAATCTCTCTTATACAGATGTTGGTAGAAGAATCACACTCAAAAGGAAAACATTATTAATTAAAACCTGACTGGAAAATATTGTTAGCTTAAACCGTGGCCTATTTATCACCTTTCAGTTCATGATAAACTCTTGTGTTTTCAAGCCTTTACTTCTTTACCCTCTTAAAACTGCTAATAAATTGTGATTAACAAGTGTTTCACTGCAAAGAGAAAAAGGATATTCACCCTCAAAGGATATTTTAAAAATTTTATCGATTTAATACTTAATATGAATAGAGATGGCAACATTAGGTAGAGATAAAAACATTTATCTAGTTAGTTATAAGTGAACAAAGAGATTAAAAATTATTGAAATTTTTTGTAACAATTGTGTTTCTTTACAGAAGAAAGCGAAATCTGGTTGTACAAATATTCTGGCATACCTGAAGATTAACTGATTTCTAGCCATTTAAGGAATACAGATTATGTAAATAAATTATAGACTGGCTGGAGTATTTTTAGCCGTGGAACAAACACTGGCATGCATTTGGGTTCTCAGGACAGGTTACCAAACGATAGGTTTGGAAAGGATGCCAGTTTCTGCACTGACAGCTGGTACCACTCTGGATTAGGAGTACAAAGTACGGTGCAGTCACACTCCAGTGACCAGATGCTCTGTTGATACCAGGCATCTCAGACCACCTGTTTTCACATCCCTACACACACGTTAGTCTGTCATTCAAAGCAGGCTTGTGCTGCAGTTTGGCATTGGAAATCACTATTGCTCTGGCACTGAGCCAGACCTAAGCACAACACACACTTCTCTGTCAGTAAAATCCAAGCAAAACCATGAAAAGTACCTAAACCTACACTTCTGTTTTTATAAGAAAATGTTTGGAGACAGAGAGAGAGAAAAAGGAAGGAAATTGTGGAAAATTAGTGAGATAGTTAAATCTCTGCATAATAAATTTGTGTTAACATTTTAAATTTTCCAGTTCTTAAACATCTCAGCCACTCTGTCTCTCATAATTCTCCAGATGATCCACAGAACACATGCTCATCACAATGCCATGAACATGCTCAAACCTGGAACCATCCCAAGGGAGATACCAGCAATCTTACTCCTTCCTAATACAATTCCTAGAGACAAGAAATCTGTTACCACCCACCCCCTTCACCTTTTATACCTGATACATACTAAGGAAAATATTTGTAATATTCTAACCTCCTGCAATATGGTCAAAGTTTGGGCTTCTGTACTTCTATCTTTGAAATTTCAGATAAATGGATGGATGGATGGATGGATGGATGGATGGATGGATGGATGGATGGATGGATGGATGGATGGATGGATGGATGGATGGATGGGTAATACAGAAGGCAGGGCTCTTATAACTAGGACTTCTGTATCTCAACAGAGGAGAAATTCCGTTTACCCAGCAGCTTAGTTGCAACACAGACATGGGGCACCTAGAAATCCTGAAGAGGTGGAGAAATCATTCTTTTCTGTTTCTAAAATACCCAACTCTATACTGCTTCTAAGAAAATATAGAGTCTTAACACTGTCTTAACACTTCCTTCAGGTAGAACAATGGCGTTAGGTTAAGACACTGGCAAATCCAGACATGGCCTAATCAGTCTGGCTTTAAATTCTCTTATGAAGCTGTTGTATAAATGTCAAAGCTGTGCAGAATAGTTTCACTTGCTGAAAATTCACGAACTACTATAGGCAGACAATTTTTAGCAGACACATCTACACCCAGAAGAGGATATATAACCTTTTACAAAACCTTATTTCCCCTGGCATCTTCTGCTCTCGTGTTTTGTGACAGTAGGGTCACTGCATGGCGTGGTGTCCTTATGTTCCAGGCAGTTTCCCTCTCTGGAGCTGTGTGGAGCTGGGAACATGGTCCAGCTGGACAGCAGCACTGTCTCCTTGGCTTGCCTGAAGCTGAGTGACCTGGCTCTGGCTGTCAGAGGGCATCAGAAGGAGTCTCCTGAGATAAGAAAATCAGTGGATGTGTGTGCCTGGACAAGCCCTCAGAAGCAGTGGGCACTGGGAGTGAAGGACAGTGGGCCTCCTGTAAGTTGATGGGCCCCTTTTCATGTCCTGAGTGCTCAATCTTTGCCTTGTGAAAACTCTTTAGATGTTTCCTCTTAGAGATGAACTCCAGAGAATTTCTGGCTTTAAAATCAAGCAACTTCCTTAGCCTAAGAGTACTGAGACCACTGCTTGTCCATTTTATTTTTCCTTTTATTTACTTTATTTTTTTTTAACCCTGTAGATGTTTGTTTGTCCAGTAGATCAGTAAGTGAAAGAAAGACTAGAATAAAAATGAGAATACATTTATATAGGAAATTGCTGCAATAATTGTTTTCCCCTTGTTTCTTTTAATTTGTGTATTTGGTTTACCAGCTCTAAACTGTGATGAGGCTGTAACCCCCATTCCTATTTCCCTGTGCTGCTAGAGGGGAGGAGGTAGAGCAGGGAAGGAATGGGAGGGGAGTGCGGGACAAAAGTGTTTTTAAGGTCTCATTTTACTTCTTATTATCCTGCTCTGATTTTGCTAGCAATAAATTCAACTAATATCTCTAATTTGAGTTTGGTTTGCCCATGACAGCATTTGGTGAATGCTCTCTCTGTCCTTATCTCAACCTGTGAACATTTTGTTATAATTTCTCTCCCCTGTCCAGCTGTGGAGAGGAGTGATGGAGAGGCTTTGGTGGATGTCTGGCATCCAGCCAGGGTCAGCCCACTACAATTTACATTGAACAGGTTTAGCTGCAATATTTAATATGCCCTTTGTGGAGTCTGGGAGCTTTCTTCTACCTCTCTTCACAGAAATAAGTGTTACCTTCTCTAAGGCGTCATGGGTATTTTCCTCAAAAACAATTAATCATGAAAGAATAAGGGAAGATAAAAAAAAAATTACATAAATAATGTAATTTTTTTCAGCAAAGCAAAAACCTCTGCTTACTTTTGGCAACAGTTTGCAAAACACACTATGGAGAATATTTTACACAGCTAAATTAAGACAGCCACCAAGGTTATTGTAGAGCTTGTTCTCATATATCCTCACTTCTCCAGCAGGAACTGGCAGTCCTTGCAGGGAATGGAACCTGGAACACAAGGCTTCAAAGCTTCCTCTGTGAATTCCTGTGCATCCTCTTACTGTGGCTCATACACAGAAATACTGAACATGCTCCTAAAATATATTGATTCCTTGGTTGTGGTTTTGGTTTTTTGTTGGTTTTGGTTTTGTTGGGGATTTTTGTTTTGTTTTGGTTTGGTTTGGTTTGTTTTTTTTTTCCCTCAAAGGAATCAATTACCATTTTAACAAATACTTTGCTTTACTCTAGTCAACATTCTAGCACCTTAGTAAAACCACCACTCCATACGAAAATTTAAGGTATTTTTAAATGGATAAAATGTTATGTATGTTGTTCAGGAACAAAATAGTAACAAAGTTTTGGGATAAATTTTTCTCTCTTGGTTTTGTGAGTGAGAAGAAATCTACCATCTGTATCCTCCTGCTTATCAGTTTACCATCAGGACCTAGTATATCAAGTTTTGCTCAGAGACACTCTGTGCAAGATTTGCAGGGAGTTCAGTCTTTTGTTGCCTACAGCTGCCTAAGTGGACGTGCTCAAATTGCAATCCATCCACAGCTTTATGTTGGAGAAATTTCTATGAAGTCATTAGGGCATCCAGTATTTTTTGTTATTTAATATTTTCTTGAATATAGCCTTCAAGGTTTGCTTCCAAATCAATACCCTACCAGGCCACATGGTAAAACTGAAGCAAAAGAAAAAGAAAAAAAGGCATTCAAGCTTAGAGCTTCAAGGGGCTGCTTTCATTTCTTTCTTCCCTTTCCTGTTAGGATGGACTGGATGGCTTCTTGCATGAAGTGAGGCCAACCAGCAGGTGAGTGTCTACCAGTGTTGCTCTGTGAATCTGTTCCACTCTGTATAAAACAATTGCTGTTTGCTGGGGAAAGACTGACTCTGGTTGGGTAGCTCTCAGCAGGTAGAAGTGAGAGATTAAGGGATCCCAGTCCTTGCTCTCATGCATCTCTATTCAACATCCATATTGCTGAAGAGACAGATTCACCTTCTGAATGTAAATTCAGATCTGTATTCTGAATCTGGGCCCTCCCAGACTTTCACAGAATGGTCAGTGGCCATGCCATTCAGCTTTAGGGGACACAGTTCCTTAATCTCCATGGTTTTCCTTAATTTCTGTCATCCAAATCTATTTTCTAAACCAAAGGGAGGGGAAAGATACTTGCTCTTTTCCTCATATTTTCCTCATCTTGCCAAAAATTGTGGGAAAAAGACTATTTTATAATATTTTTATACCACTCAATATTTTATTTTTATTGCTCTTGCTATTATAATTTTAATTTTATGATGGTTGACATAAACTTTATCCTTGGAAAAAGATTTGCTTAAAAAGACTTGTTAAAATTATTTTTTCTTACAAACAAAGCTTTTGTAGGATTTTAGAGGTAAATTTGCAGCTTTTCTAAGAAGAACGGAGCATTCCTGCATCCTGGCCAATGCCATTCACATTAATCAAAGCTGCATTCAGTAATGAGGGAAACAGAAACACTAAAATTGGTACCACACTCCCAAGGTGAGGCAATCACGACATCAAACTGGCAGCTGAGAGTCAGACTTTTGAAGACTGCATGTTGCCAATACTTAAACAATTACAGTTGCAATCACAAGCAAATAACGTTATTCAATTTCATCTGAAGACTTGTTTTGCAATTTCTCATGTTGTAATTCCCGTGAAGAGGTCACAGATCATAAAACTAATAGGTGAGGAAGAAAATGTTGTGGATTTTCTAATAGGACTGGCTATCAAACTAATTATGAGTCGTTAGACAAGCTCTCTCAAGGCCTGTGCACAACATGCTTAACAGTAATCAGGGGGTAATAAAGTTCAGAAGCATTTCTATCAAAGAAGATGGCCTTCAAAATAGAGATGTGGGAGATTTTATTGAGTACTTTAAATTAGATATAGATTAGTCACAAATCACTGGCAGGCCTTAACAAGAAATCAAAATAAGCACCTTGAGTATGGAAGCTGCTTGTCAATAGGCAGCTCGCTAATGTGTGACATGATCAACATTTCAATATATTCCACCCCACTCATCCAAAGATGCTTTGGATGAGCTGAGGCAATATGATGACTTTCTTATGCAGCACTCAAACATCACTAAGTACTCCAGCAAACATTATGGTACTGGAATTATTTTTTTAATCACTTCTGTCACTCCAGACTACTGCCAGTTGAAATATTTGCAGTAGGACTGTTCACATTTTCTCCTGTCAGAGAAAAACAAATCACAAATGTTTTCTCATCTAAAGTTTATTTTAATCACCATGAGATTTTCAATCCTCTTAAGAGTACTTTGGATGAAACTACTCCTGCAGCTAAATATATATTGTCATTTTTGTGGCATCATCATTCAAAATAAATTTTCCCCTCAGTTCACTTTTGCCAACTTTCCTATATTTCTTTTGATCTCCAGCTGGGTGATAAAATTATTTGGACCTTATAAAGATGGAATTATTACCTCCATTCCCTTAAGCTTGCAGGACAAGGGTCATTTGTGATAGTCTTTCTCTGATGAGTTGAACTTATATGGTATCTTAGATCTTTTTTTGTGGCTTCTTTGTTTCTTAATTTGAAGTGAAAAATAGAGAAACATCACATCTTATGAAATCTGAATCTCCAATGCCAGATTTTTATGTCTCCAGTAGATCCTGCCTTTCAGAAGGAGCAAGCAATTTAGGCTATGTTTCAGCAAAGCATTTGAATACATTTTTTACACAAAACAGCCAAAAGAGACCATTTGATATTGATGAAGTTAAGATGAGCTTATTGACAAAGGCTTTGCCTTATGTCATCCTGGGTCCTCCAGCTTCTCCTTCTGTGTAAGAGATTTTCCAGAAGGTTTTCCAGCAGCAGGTGCAGCTCTAACTGAACCCAGATTCACAGAAAGAGCAAGAGTGTTCAGTAGCAGGGCTGTACACGAGGAAGGTCACTGCTGCATCCATCACGTTTGATTACAGAACGTCCCTCTCAGAGCTTATGTCCACTTTTGCCTTGAACACTCACCTAAACTCTTGTGTACTGCACCCTCTACAGGATAAAGCACACAGCATGTCAGAGGGAAGGAGGGAATAAGAGGAAATCTCATATGGAGATTAGAGATTATTTTCTTTTTTAGGTTATTGAAAATCTAATTGCTGATTGAGGCCGTTAATTTTCAATGATGTATTTCTTAAAGAATAAAGTAGGTTCATTCCATTAGAACAGAAAATGGCAGATTGAAATATTGCTGGATGAATGGATTTGTGCTTTATGCTGTGCAATAAGCAGCAGTCAGGCTGGGTGCTGAAGCAAAAATGAGAGCTCTTCCTCGGTCTGTAATCAGTATGCTGTCAATACATCACTAATCCAAACTGCAAAATGCTAATTAAACTTTTGCCTTACATTGCATGCAAGTGACAAGTGTCTTTTTGCTCTTATTCTGACAGTTTCTAAGTGCTTCATGACTGACAGATTTCTGTAAGTATAAAGTTGTGTATCAAAGGGGAATAGTAAGTAAAAGTAGAATTTCAAAGTGAACAAAATGTTCTTAACTGCCATTAGTTTAGGGAACAGAGTAACACAACCCCAGATCTGAATTTTTAGACCTTTCTTATGCAAGGTATTTCTAATCAATAAAAGCAGTCTCAATTTAGAGATGCACATAATTTAAAAGTACATGAAAATGTCACATAGACCTATTTTAAGTTCACTGAAGGACTAATTTGATGATTAGCACTTTGTCTTACAATTCAGAGCAGTCTTTTCTTCTCTGTCCATTCCATTTTTCACTGTTATTATTAAGAACAAGGTAAATAGGAACCAATTGCCTTTCTTCTACTCACCACCAAATATTTCTCTCTGAGTTTAGCTTCTGGCTAACTTTGTGCAAGGAACAAAAAACTCTCTTATACCTTGCCCTTTCCAAGATGACAAGCAAACTATCAGAAACATAGTTCAAGAACTGCATCTTTTTTGGCAAAAATACTTTTCTTTTAAGTGGGATGATTAAATGACTATCTCAGCTTGGAGTGTTCATCAAACTGCTAACATATTGCTGGAATGGGAAGAGTAACTTTCCCTTTGACAGTGACATTTTGAGGAACAGTTATTTATGAGCACTTCAGCCACATGAATAACAGAACTGCTGTGTAAACATAGTTACTATTAAATGAGTGGAAGCACTTTCCTAAACTAATATTTTTGTAAAGTTTTGCTTTCATTCCCTTATCTTACAGTCTCTGAGGCAAAGCTTAGACTTTGCCTCATGAGTCAATTAGAGCAAAATGCTCAGGGCTATATTCCTTTGCTTCAGATCTTCTCCATAAATGAAGTAGGTGTCAAATATTCAACTTCATCTTTACGATTCACTTTACCTACTTAGTGACTGAAATATACAAGTAGCAGAGCAACAAAGAGGAAAATAACTTTTATGAAAGGCATCCTTCTGTAGAGTAATGGATAAATGGAGTGGGACTTTTTTTTTCCTTCCCTAAGACAGTTCCAATAAAGGTGGATGATTTACAGCAGGGATGAATTTGGTTCACTGTCTTCCATGCACTGATGAATTCTCTCAATGAGAGTTCCTCTTAGCAGCTGAAGCCAGTCTCAGGGCAGTGAATTGCATCTGTGATAAACTTACTGTAGAATATAGTAGAAATGAAGCATTAGACCTCTCCATACTGGTCTGTTATTATGGAGGTGCTTATCTGAAATCATCATGATCAGTTTAAAAAAAACCAATCTCATTTTTGGATGAGGAGAAGAAATCAATGAGGTAGTGCTTTTCATTTCTATTTCCATTAAGAGGCACCTGACCTTACTTGCCAAGTCTTTAAAGGGAGAGGCTTAAAAAGGAAAATATTCACTATACAATATAGAAACACATTATTGCCTAATGGTATCAGTTTTTAATATTTAAAAATGGCAATGGCATTTCATTCTGAGAACATACCTGCCACTTATTTATCAATCTTTTCTTGTGGAAAAATCAAGAAAATCCTCCAATGACATCTTTTGAAGAGTACCATTGATCACTGAAACTTGCATAGAAAAAAACCTATAGCAATCACGTCCTAATCACATCTTGTCTTTTTCCTCCTATCCTATTCAGCTTTTAAATTTTTTTGTTGCTGTTTTATTTTGGTTTAAATATCTCTCTGTTCTTCATCTTTTGTCAATCTTAACATTTTTCCTTAGGAGTTGGAATTTTCCCTCTCAATGCTATAGTCTGTCACACTGTCCTGACAGAGTGTCACTGTGCTGAACAGCTTTGTAACCAAGTAAGGAGTGGGATAGCAGGGGAAAAAAAGTGTGTCTGTAGTAATTGATATTGGATTCATAAGAGAGCTCAAATATTTAAATATTTGAAGACATTAATAATGAACAAACATAGGTACACGTGTCTGTGTGTGTAACAACATACAATATGAAAAGGACCCAAACATTCAAAAGGTTATTTGACCTTTCAGAGGAATCCTTCAGTGGAGGGGATGAAAAATAAGGGGGCAATATTCCCACCACTATTATCTATTTTTTTAGCTTACCACATTAATTATTTAGTCTCCATAGAATCCTGATGAAGAGATGGAAAAAAAAACCTCCAAACCATCACAGCATCCTCTGCAGGAGAGTTCAGAGAAGGTTTTGACTCTCTTTACTGCATATGGAAAGCCTGAGGGAAACTGGACAGCTATTTCACTTGCCTGGTGACATAACTTAAGCATTCCCCCTGAAATTATAAAAATTCAAAGTTAGTTCATAATATAAATGGGCATAAAATAGAAGCAAACAGCAAAGTATTATTCATGTACACCAACTATTCTGAAAAAAAGAAAATCAATTGTCAAAAAGCAAAGTTAGTTACAATCATAGTGGCTCTACCTCCACAGTAACAATTACCTGGCACTCAGCTTCATGTCTAAACCAAACAAATGTATGTGTTTGTATGTGTATAACAAGGTATGTGAATTTGTTGAGTCGGGAAGATTTGATCTAACTGGAAAAAAAAAATATTGTAACTTCCTTCAGTTGTTCCAGGCACTCAGCTTTCATGATCCTGTCACACAATTTCAGGTGTAAAATTCATGCCTCCTGTGATATTTAGATTATAAAAATGGGCTGTGGAGGTCCAGGATGCCCTCACATTCTTTTCAACAAAGCAGGACAGGAACACCCCGAGCAGCTCTCAGATATAAATATCACCCAAAGGGTGCATTAATCATTTGTGTATAATGTAGGATGGCTGAATGATAGAGGATGCTAACCCTCTAAGGAGCAGTTTTATTATTCCAGAGTCTTCTCCTGTGTGAAGGGTCTCATTTGACAGGGTCAGGTGTGTCAATTCTCCATTTAGCAGCTCAAGTAGGTGAGCATTTCCCTGC